>BJBW01004795.1:0-16080 GCA_004320125.1 Scolopax mira
AGAATACCAAGTTAGAGATCAGTTAAGAAGGCTGGACATTCCACAAGTCCGTGGGTCCAGATGAGATACACCAGAGAATGCTGAGGGACCTGGCAGAAGTCATTGCAGGGCCACTCTCCATCATCTCTGAGAGATCCTGGAGAACAGGCAAGGTGCCTGAGGACTGGAGAAAGGCAAATGTCCTCACAGACTTCAAAAGGACATAGAATAGATGATAAGAAGGCAGTGGATATTGTCTACCTTGACTTCAGCAAGGCTTTTGACACTGTATTGCATAGCATCCTCATAGTTAAGCTTAGGAAGTGTGGGTTAAATGAATGGATAGTTAAGTGGATTGAAAACTGGCTAAAAATAGGACACAGAGGGTTGTGATTAGAGGCACAGAATCCAGCTTGAAGTCTGTAACAAGTGGTGTTCACCAGTGTCCAGTACTGGGCCCAGTTCTCTTCAATATATTCATCAATGACCTGGAAGAACGGATGGAATGCAACCCCAGCAAGTTTGCTGATGACACAAAACTAGGAGGGGTGGCTGACACCGCAGAAAGCTGTGCCACCATCCAGCAAGACCTGGACAGGCTGGAGAGATGGGCTGAGAGAAACCTAATGAAATTCAATAAAGGTAAGTGTAGGGTACTGCAGCTGGGAAGAAATAAGTACACAACCTACACCAGAGCTGGAGAGCAGCTCTGAGAAGAAAGGGAAGTCAAAGCAAGAAAAAGAAAAAGGAAAGGAAAAGCAAAGAAAAAGGAAAAGAAAAGCAAAGCAAAGCAAAGCAAAGCAAAGCAAAGCAAAGAAAAGAAAAGAAAAGAAAAGAAAAGAAAAAAGAAAGAAAAGAAAAATTCATCATTTTTAATAATGTGTTCTAATAACCTGTTTAATAACAGGTTTTGTATTGCCATTGATATCAGAAACAATTGTTCAGACCAAAAGAATGCAACATGACCTCTGTGAGATGATAAGGAATTTGAGGATTGCACTAACAAGACAATGGTTAGTGTCAGATGGTTGTAAAGTCAGAATTAGGTGCACAGATGAAGAGGCAACTCTGTCCTGAAGCAATATAAAAATATTTTTTGGATATACACAGTCAGTAAGACAGCGATAGGATCATAGAACCCTAATAGTACAATAGAGTGTATCAAAGGCTTCTGAAGAGGCTAGCTTATGTTACTAAATGTGTTCTTCATGGAACAATAATTAGCTGATGATATTTAATGTCTTTCATTAACAGCTACAATGACTCGATGAAAAGCACCTTTGTCAAGTTTGTGGAGGACACCAAACTAGGAGCAGTACTCAACATGCTGGAGGGAAAGTGACCACCCACAGGATTTTCAGTGTTCTAGAAAAAATAGAATTTAACAATAATAGGCATGGAATAACCTCCTGCAAGAGGGCAGGCCTAACTGGCTTGAAAGCACCTTTGAGGGAAAGGTCTTGGAAGTCCTGGTGGCCAGAAGGTTGATCATGAGTCAGCAGTGCGCTCTTGCGGTTACGAAGGCTAACTGCATATTGAGCAGTAGTGGCAAGAATGTAGGCAGTAAAACGAGAGGAGTGATTACCCTCATCTATTTGGCACCTGAAACCACATTTTGAGTTCTGCATCAAAACTTAGGTTCCCCAGTACAAAAAAACCCCGTTTTTTTTGTGAGCCCAATTGAGTGAGCCCAATTGAGGCTTACCAAGGGAGCTGGAGAATACACCTTATGAGAAGAGTCTGAGAAAACTGGTGTTGGGTTTTCTTTTCAGTCTGAGGAAGAAGGGTTAGTGAAGTCTTACTATTGTCTTCAACTACCTAATGGGTTGTTATAAAGAAGATGAAGCCATACTCCTCTCAGAAGTACAAAGAGAAAATACAGGACTGGGCAAGATCCTGAGCAATTTGATCAAACATTAAAATTAGCCCTGCTTTGAGCAAGACCTTAGATCAGATGACGTCCAGGGATACTCTCCAGTCTACTTTATTCTGTGATTTTAAGTTATAGAAAACAATATCTGTTAAGCAGATCTTAAGTTTCAATGATTTTTGTTACAGCAGTAACATTTATGCATGTTTTTGCTTCTAGACTTTTCCAACTGTGATTTTATGTGCTCATCTAGAGGTTTCAGTTCTCTTAAACCCTACTATCCATAAAGTTCTGAGAGTAAAATTTCTCTTTCATAAAGGAAATTGTGTTCCTTGGAGGGTAAAATACATTTCTTTTCTGCAAGACAGAGCGTTTTAAAGCTTCAGGTCTATATGCATTGTCTAGCTGTACTGGGCACAGCTTACACCTCATAAAGCCATAATACTGTTATTTCATTTTTTCCTATGTAGTATGTGTGAATGTGTTCTATTCCTTGGTAAAATTTCTGTTTTTCCATTCTGCTCCATGGGACATGACTCTGGAACAAATATTAGTTTAAACCCATGATGTAAAGGAGAAAATGATAAAAACAGACCAGCAATAAGCTATAATATTCACTGTAATGTGTTTTATGCTTTCACGGTGCTTCTGGTTTATCAGCCAGTGCAGTTATGGATAAATTAATATCTGCTACTTTTCATGTTGTACTCTGAGAGAACTGCTCAGATGAAGAATACATAGTGAAGAACAGTTAACAGAATGAGGACCCACACATAAGAGTACCTCAGAATATCTATTGCCAATTGACCAAATAAATATGAACAAATTAAATTAAAATTAATGCTAACCTGAACTTTTTCTTATTTTCCAATGAACATGAAAAGCACATTAGCAATGTGGAACTAAGAGCATGCAGTAAATATTCTCTCTGATGACAGCGTATATAATTATGCCAATCAAGACTTAAATTCTCAGACGTGTAATTACCTAAACATTACTTTTGAGCAATCTAAACTTGAGAAAGACAGTTATGGCAAGAGAGAAATCTTCACGTCTTTCATGCTGTGCAGCTATGTCTGAGTGCTACTTCTACACACAGCCCTAGAACTGCCAGGTATAAACTGTTTTACATGCTTGACATGGAAGGAAATATGTTTGCTTCTTTCACATTTCTCTTTCCTTACATTCACATCCTGCTTCTCCCTTTTATTTTCACTCACAACCCCCTTCTCTTTTTCCTGGTATCACATTATCTGGTTCAAACTTTTTTTAAAGGAGAGCAGACAATAGAACATGTCTTAATGACCTCCATTTGAGTGAGGGTAAGTGGGGGTGGGGGAGGAAGGAGTGGTTGTTGCATTAACATTCATTTAGTATCCTGGTCATTACTACTAAATGAATTTTTAAAAGACACCACCCAAGAGATCTATTTAAGCATTTAGGAATTAAGATGAAGAAAATATGCATAATAATATATACTGCTGTCACCTAAAAAAAAATAAATCTAATTTAAAATGATTTCTATAGTGTCCTCACAAAAATGGAACCAGGATTTTACTCTATACTTTTGCAAGCCTAACATATGCAAATGTTAATATATTTGTATCTTGCCAAAACGTAAAAACTATGATTATATAGTATCAATTTCACCTTGAATCAGAAAACACTTTAATGAGTTACATTTCACATGGCACACAGTGACCATATTCTAAAATCTAAATAACATCACTGAACAGTAAAAATGAGTTCAGTACTTAGTAGACGGGAACGCAATACTCATTAGGGATTCTGCCAGATGTATCTGTGATCACTTCATTGTGCATTGTTTGGAAAAGAAATCTTCTCATATGACTATCTGAATTTATTCATCCAGGAAATTTGATTTCAGGGCTTTTGTCAGAGCTGTTGTAATTATTGGAATGGACCCCATGCTGATAGTTTCACAGCCTGAATGTTCTTTAATTTTCATTATACTAAACTTTATAAGATAGTATTGACCAAAAATGTAATTTGCATCCCTACCCCCAGAATTAGTGAATAAACTGCCCTTAGAGTCTTTCTGCTTGTTGTAGCTTTCCATAAAAACAAAAACTAAGATGGGGACTTATGCTGGGGATAAGAAAAATGAAGTGAGAGAGATATGCTAGAGGAGTACAAAACAGTGAAAGGGAAGAAAGGTCAGGGGGATGGAGTGGGGAAAAGCAGCACTCAGCTAAACTGAAAAGTGATATAACTCTTTATAACATATAATTAACCTCTGGAATTCATTCCTACAGGAGGAATGACATAGCCTATTAGTGAGGCTGAGAATGTAGCTGACTTTAAATGAGTCAGACATTTACGTGAGCCATGGGATCATTCACAAAATTAACCATAGGCTATTCTTTACTTTTTATTATTATTGTGACAAAGACAGTTTCATTGATTCTGAGCAATAGCAGTCACCCAAGAGTGAGAGTTAAGAAATGCATTTGTTCTGAGGAAAGTTTTTTTTTTCTTAAATTTTTTTAGACTTTCCCTAAAGTATGTGGTAGTGGCCACTTGCAGAGAGGGGATATTGGAATTTACAGACTTGCTGAATTTCTCTGTTTTGATAGCTTTTCTACTTACGTGACATATTTTCCATAAATCACCTAGGAATGACTTATCTTTGCATGACTCTGGTGAACACCGGTCACCTCAGTCATTGTATTTGCAAAAACAGTCTTCATATCTAGTTGCTAACAAGAGCTCTGCAGAGCCAATAGTTCACATATCAATACTCTGGGGACGTGCTTAGTCGTGAGTGGTTCCTTTAGTCACATTGTGTAGGGTGAAAAGATAAAATAGGACTGGAAATAACTGTCTGAATTACTTCATGAATAGTCTGCTGGCACAAGAGAATGAAAGATTCAGTAGCTTCCTGCAACAGACAGGAAACCAATTTGAATAATAAACTACAAGTGGAAGTGCACTCTGACAGGTGCATGCTTTGTTAGAGACTGCCTTCTCTTGTTCTCATACAGCGTAGAGAAACAAGACAAGAAAATAAAGATAAAAAAACCTTAAGATTTAATCATACAGATTTTAAGTGCTGTGATTGGAATTTTTCTTTTATTAGTCTGGAAGTGAGTGAAGAGAGATGGAAGCTGAGTAAGAATTTGACAAGTCTGAAATTTAGAACAAAAGTGTGCTAGAATTTCATTTTAGGTCATAGCTCATTTAATGGACATGGAAATGATTCAGCTAGCTCTTATTCCATGTTCCTTAGTGGGCAGAGGTGTCCCTAGAATGTTTGCAGTGGTGTGCAGTGACTCTCCCATCCATGAAACAACTGCCAGCAGACCACAGGGCAAGGGAAAATTTGACTGCAGTGTGGAGCAGTGAAGAGGTGCTAGTCCCCCCTGTATCAGGTTACAGGTACAAACCAGCTTCCAGATGGCACTTTACAGTTTCTGCTCACTGTTGGATATTATCAGATGGTCCTCTCTCTCCTGCCCCTTCCTACCACTGATCTCTCCAGAATCTGATCCACTGAGGGTGGAGGAAATACAAGATATAGGTGCCTGAATAATCATCTGGACTGTGTGACACAAGATGATAATGCTTTCAAACTGAAGGTACTATGCCAGACAGTCAATGATGGACCTTATCTCTGGCAAAGACCTTAACAGTGTACTAACTTGGGTTTATTTCAGCAAATGAAACCATTTCCTGAGCACCTGCTCCACCTTGGCAAATTACTCTTGACTGAGCTTTCAGATAACAATATAATAACACTCTCATAGCTTTCTAATCACAAGATTGTTGGGAAGTGGAAATTAATCTAAATTAGTCCCATTAGTCTAAAATGGGACTTAAACTACAAATTTAAGGAAATAGTTGAATGGTACGAAGACCTGTCACCCTCCAGTCACCTACCAGCAGGAGGGAAACTGACAGAAAACTGTACTTCCTTCACTATAGCAGGAGGCTGGATCTCACTATTGTGAGATATCTATATAAATACTGATCATATAATTACTATATAATGACCAAACAGTACTCCCAGAAATTATTTTCCTTCTCTTTATAATATCATTTATACACTTCAAAACCACGAAATTAAAATAAGTGGAAAATGTCATTTTACTGACTTGCTTAGGTTTCCTGGGAAAATATTCATTCATGTCAGTCAGTCTCTGAAGTTTGCCTTTTTTCATTAATTGCATGGAGATAAAGTTTACCATGCATTCCATGGAATTAGAAGCAATGCAAAAAAAAGTTTGAAATGTTCTCTTTTCTCCTTTACTATCCAATAAAACTATTGCATACAACTGTAGTAGCGAAGGACTTCTTAATTGGTTTATGTGCTTTGGCACAGGTATGAAGTAGACATTCATAGAAATTGTTCTTCTGCTTGGTTACAAAGATCTGAAAACCAACATTAGATAAATTTTCAAATAATACACTTTGAACATATGCTGTGCTATGTCAGTCACTCAGATCCATATTTTTAAGCTACAAATCCCAAAGAGCAGTAAACATTTTATTTATTGGTATCCACTCCATCCTGTGACAGCTGCAGGTAGCTACTATCTCTTGTTACCTTCAAGCCTCATATTTTTTCTTTTAAACCAAGTTGATGGCACAACAGAAGAATTAGGTTATTTTGAAGAGGAAACCTCTACATTTTTTAACGATTTAATCTTAAAAAAGTTGTACTATATTGTATCCATTACTTATTGCTCTTTATTGTGATTTAAGAAGCTTACACATTATTATCAAGAAGCAAATATCAAAACTAGAATTAATCTCACCTACTTATACTGTACATGCTTTTGTCTTAGCTATTTGACTTCTGTTATTAGCAATGAAAAGAAAGTTACTGTTAAAATGAAATTTATTTGATCTTAATGCATAAATTTAAACTATATCATATGATTCACAATGCAGAAAAGTTTATTTTTCTTCACTGACTATAAAAACGTTCTAGATGGCTAACTCAAATGTAGACATTCAAAATAAATTGGAACCAATCCCACTAACATCTGTATTTAACTATATATTCACATATATATCCATACAGGCATTTGCAGTTTGCTTTTGCTAGTGCAATCCAGTGCTGACCAAGATTTCATGTGTCTGCAGTTAGAACATTACATTTCCTCATTATATTTACACAGTAAAAAGTATATCCATTTTTTGCACATTTTTCCAGTTCCATTCTTGAGAAATTGTGATGGTTTAGTGGTGGAGTTGGCTGTGTTAGGTCTATGGTTGAACTCAAAAACCTTAAGAACCGTTTCCAACCTAAATGATTCTATAATTCTATGGTATTTTTTGAACGAATTGTTAGGGAAAGTAAGAAAAAACATCACCTATCTCTTGTAAATAAATGTCTAGGAATTTGGCAGCGGACAAACGTAAGCTCACATGTGTTGAAGTCTGAGGTGATTAAGACTGGAGAAATGTAAGAAATTGCCCTGGACAAGTGAGAGGTATGATGTTTTTTTCTGGCTGAGAATGTAGTCTACAAGATGCTAGACTGATTATAGTCTAATTGTATTCTTCCTTTTGAGAATAAGTCTTTATTTATGTAGTGAACCTACTTATTAGCATCAGTGTTCTACTGATGAGTGCTCCAGTGAGACCAGCTCCTCTTTCCATTTGCAGGTGAGGTTTATTCTAAAAGATTTTGTCTTATGAAATGATAAATTTTTCTCTTACTAATCTATTCCAAATTATTTATTTACAAGTCCTATACTAAACCTGTGGAAAACAAGAAATTTGGAGACACAGTGCTGAGTGAGAGCTTGGCAAGTGTTCTTGTACTGATGGGAAGGAGGCCTTGAGATGTCCTTATATGTTGATATGTGTGTGTGAAATGTAATAAACAGATAGCAGTGTACCAAAATAGTAATGTTTTGTTAGCTAGGCGAGATAAACATTTAAATGTAGCCAATTATATTACTCACAACAGTGTATGGACATCCACTTGTAACCTATCTGTGTAAAGAGCAAAACATGTGATCAAAAGACAGAAACTATATATGCTGGAAAAGTGAAACAATAAACATCTTCACTTGACCACTTAGTGGAGTCCATGCCTCAAGTGCCACACAAACCCTTGGTTTTCCTCACCAAAAAAAGAGGATATTCTTTTACTAAAACACTCTGATAGCTATTATTCTATATGGGAAGAGGACACTATAGCATAATGTGGGGATAAAGGACCCACCAGTATAATATATTCACTTCTTTCATACTGGTGCTTCTCAAGATGAACTATTATGTAGATGGAGAATAGTTAGTACAAGATATCAAATCATTACATCTAGCATCTGATTAAATGCTCATTGTAATGGCTTAAACTAAGCAAATTATGAACTCGAAAAAATCTCTTAGAGAGAGCTCAAAGAGCTCTCTAAGGTAATTTGGCAATTAGGGCTAGCTTTCTGACAGACACTTAAAGAGTAAAATGTTCATCATATAGGTACTTGCCTTACACTAAATTAGATGATATCCAAATCAATTCAACAATAAAAGCAACATATGAACAATGAAACCAGAAAACTTTCTGCTCTTGCAAGTAATTTTGGTATTGTCTTCTTTTGGTTAGCCTCTGAAAAGCCTTATGACGTAATCACAGTCACTTCAGAAAGATATAGGGGACTGATCCCATCATCAGGTCATTATCAAATAACTAACCTAGACTGCATTACCTACTTTCTCCTTGATGGATGCTGCCACATTGTTGGAAGCAGAATAGAAATAAGACAGTCCCATTTAGAAACTCCTCCTTCATCATACGTCTTAGTAAAAGGAACTTGATAAAACCTTATGAAACCCTCAGAAAAACTCATAAGAGACCACCTGATTTTGGTTGATATCCTATGACTGCTGAAAACTAATGTCTTTCAGACATGAGGAGGTAAGAGTGAAGCTAATAATCTTTTGGGAGATTAAAACATAGCATGTCTGCTTCACTAATGGCTGCTCATCTCATCCTAGCTCTGCTACATGAACTTCTGAATTTCCACACTGCAGTGACCCCAATTCCATCTTGGACAACTGAAATGTATTCAGATTGAGGCTTCTAAATTTCCCTTACCAGTCAAAAGGCAAGGAATAAACTGTTCCTCATAAAATAAGATTCCTTATTTTGTAGCAAGGCAAGGGAGGTCTTCAAGAATATAAGAATAATGAAACACTGGAGATCATCAAGTCTCCACCACTGGAAATACATACAGCAGGGTATAACACAGGAATAACATCAATACAATTGATACAATTTTGCCTTGAAATTGATTTGATAGTTTAACAGTCTCTTCCAACAGCACTTTCTATTATTCTGTGACTGCAGAGTAGCCAGACTTTGATATCTAAGAAGGTTTCAGTCTGAAATATTTTATGACATAAGATCCTAATATTTTACAATTTAAGTTAATATGTACACTAGTTGCTGCACATAATCTTTTTTAATTTGTCAATGCCATCTCCAAAAACGAGTGAAATGAAATATTTTTTTTCTTCTCTCTGAAGTAATTGGATGATTATTAGTACTGAGATTTGCAAACAAAGCCTTTTGGATTTATAATGTCTAAAAAACTGAGGGTTTACACATGTGCTGGCATCATAAATGTGATTTTGAAAGAATTCATTAATGTCTGTGGGCACTGATCGATTTAAAACTCATCCAGACCTAATGAAGTTTGTAACTTCTATGACTTATTGTGTTGTATGACTGTAACTGCAGCTGTGTGACATTAATTGTCACAGCATTAATTAATAATCTGTCTATTATGCAGTTGCCACACCAGCCTTTTCACAGACAAAAGTTTCTGCACTGCTATTTGACTGTGAAGCTAATAGAAAACTCTCCACTGTTGTCATTGTTCTGCATTCTCCCTGCTTTGATATCTTTTCTTCCTTTGACCTTTCAAAACATTGAATACATGACTAGCATAATAAATAAAAGCAAAATCAACATTCTCAAAATTCAAGAGAAAGAATTCTGTGTGCATGTGAAGTAAACAGAATGACAATGAACACAGAAAACAGTGGGAGAAAAGACACAGAGATGAAAGACCATGTAAACTGAAACATAATAAATTAGAACTTTTGTCTTAAAACAATAAGAATCACAGAGCAGATGTTGTCTTCCATTATGTTGTTCATAATGTTGGCTTTGTTGTTCATGTATTTTTATAATGAGATTATACTGTATTATATATATTGCAATGCTTCCAAGAATAAGTGCTAAAATATGTAGTCAATGAATCAATGTTCTCATTACTTTTATGTATATTGAGATACGATGAGAAGTCATGTTCTTTAATATCTTCTGCTGTTTGGAAAATAGCAATAAATGGGCCTTATATCTATTCACATGAAAATGAATTTCCAAGAGATGGATCTGGCTGTAATCACAAGTTGTCACTGCTTCTCATACACAGGTATTAGGCATTATGGATCAAGTTGATATACCATACTGACTGTGATGATTGCCTTCATTCCTGTCATCCATTTGAAGAACTTTTAACAGTTTTAGTGACAACACTGACAGGTAAATGCTTTCCCAAAGTTTTAATCTTGAAATTCTGATTGTCAAAAAAATCCCAAAAAACTGCTTTCCACTAATGGAATGGAAAACAAAACAATGACTCAGTGGCCTATTTTTCATATGTTTTTGCTTGTTAGTGTTGCTATTACTTCTATTACAATACCACCTAGAAACACAGATACATTCAAGGCCTTTTTTTTTTTTTTTTCAAGGATCTGCAGATTCTCAGGGTAAGGAATTGTCTTTTGCTCTAGTGAGCTTACTGTGTAAAGTCTTATCTTTTCCTCCATTGTAATGTTTTAATTTAAATGGATTTAGATTCTCTGTCTGGACTCTGTCTTACTGCTATAAAACTGAGTTAATGTCGCTTAGATTGTGCCTGAAAATTTGTATTTAAGAATTACATTGTTATTATATTGTTACAATGTTCTATGTAGGAAGGATCTAAATGGTGGGGAGAAGAAGGGAGAGAGTTAGGCGGGAGCATTTGCCTGATTTTCCACAGATCATTTTGTGCTATAATTAGTCTGAGAGGGTGGCGTATGTTGGGTGAACCAAGGCTGGTTGCAGTACAGTGGCTGTCTGGTGGCTGCTGAGACCAGGGACCTCATGTGTCCCTCTGACATCAGCTGCAGCAAATCAAAGTAAAGTGAGACCAGGACATAAAGATTTCAGGTCCAATGCAGATCTCTTGCTTCTACCAAAGGGACAGCCTTTGCTCATCTACTGCCCGTCTACTCCTCTGGCACTTCAATGAGGGAAGTTAGCATCACTTCTGATTTCTGCTTTCACTCCTACCCAGTGATTAAGGAGTCAGCCTCATGACAGTCTTGAGTCTTGTGCCAAAAATATAAGTGTGAAGATAATGGATGTTTTAAGAATGCATTTTCTTATGATTTCTTTTGTCAATGTGTGTCTTAAATGTTGCTGGTAAATTGTCTGTATTCCCAGCACTCATAAATAGAACAAAAGTCTCATGATACTTAGTATTTTCATAAAGTCACTGCAGCTGGAATTAAGAGATTGCAGGAGATCTTTATTTCAGATGATACGCTTCAAGTTTTAATGGTTGTTTATAAAACCTTGACAAAATGAAATAGATAATCTGTAAGATCTCAGAAAGCAAAGGGCTAGTAAAAAGAAACATGAACTATTTTTTTAGTGTTCTATTTTCAAGCCATTCCTATGATTATCTGGGGTTTGACTCACGATTTTAAACTGTTGAAATTGGCATCAATGTTAAAATAGAAATTTTTCCAGTTTCAAAAGTAATGCTCTGGTTTCCAAAATGTTTTTTCCAGACAGTCTGTTTTGATCTCTGCTCAAAATGTTTATTTGTTCATCTGCTTCACTGCAGGGTATAAACAGTAGTGAAATATGAGTTTTCTCATATTCCTTTATTTTCTGTATGATCAGATTACTAGATTTTGAATAGGAGTAATATTACCTGTGTCCCTTTTCTTAAAGGATTGTCCTTGCTGCAATCACATCTGAGAATGGGGTTTAGATGTTCTGTTGATGTCATGCATTTGACATCTTCACTTTTGGTTATTTAAAAGAGCTTGATGCTTTTCACATGATCTCTCGGGCAACTGAACTTTATCTTTGAAATAATTATGCATCTAATTACCCAATAAACTATACCTTGTTCTTGATATTCCCTATTTTTTGCACTTTGGTGAAAATGTTCCCTAGTTTAACCAAAATTGTCACGCTACACTATGTATATATATGGCATCTAAATGCCAGACAGCAATGAGAGATGAGACATTGGTCTCTTCTCTTTTCCCCACCATATCCTAGATGCCAAAAGAATGGATGGAGAGGTAAATGTAGTATATAAGCAGTGGGGAGGAGTGGCTTTATTGTGCTGAGATGGCAGTGATGGCTACCGTGGTGCAGACAATATAGCTGTCTCAAGAAACTAGACATTTTACAGCAAAATAAATCAGATAAATTTAAATCACTTTCAGGAATGGTCTAGACATCAGGATATTCAGAGCAAGCATGGAATTAGTTGCTTAGACAGAGCTTGCTCATAGCCACATGCCAAAGATCATATTTTAAGTCAGTCTGAGACAGTTAATAGCTGACCAAAGTACAGGACTTTCACCTTATGTTGACCTATAATGCTTCCTTTTCTCTCAGCTTATCCTATTTTTCAACTACAGCAACAGACTGTCAATTGACCTGCACAGCATATACCAGGCCATGCCTGGAAACAAATGATTATTTCTTAAATGCCTGCAAAGTGACTACATTGTTAATTAGGGTCAATTGGCAGTCAATTTGTTCTTTTTATGAAATCAGGAAAAACTGTTCTATGCCAGGATCTGCAGGAAGAAATATCTATCCATTAATATTTTTAATACTGCATATGTTTTAATTAATACAAATCTTATTTTATTCAGCAATGGAACACCTAGAAAGCATGTATGCTTAAGCAAATAACAAATGGTTTCACTCATTAACTAACTTCTCGTGCACTTCCCATAGTAAATCATTGTCAGCAGATGTTTTTTGCCAACAAAATTATTAAAGTTGGACAGTTTACATTCTAACAAAATGTTACTCACAGCTTTTTACAGAAAATGGGAAAAGAAAGGTAGAAATGGAGTTCAGAAACACTGAACTGTTTAATCTCACTTGGTTATTTGCAGGAAGGTATTGCATCAATTAAAAGAACATCTCTGTTTATACTTAATTTGATTGAACTGTATGTGATGTTAAGTAGTTTACACTAGATGAAAGCTCATGTTCAGTGATATCCCTTTCAAAAAAAGACCTTTACACTACTTTCTTGATAAAAATAGCTATGAAATCTCTACTCTAACATGGAGTTGCAAATTCAAAAGATCTCAGTTTTGGAAGTATGTAATTATCAGTAGATTATTAATATTAAAAATGTGATTTGATACACTATGAAGTGAGCAACGTAATGTCAATTGTTCAAATGAACACTGTTAGGTTTAAAGTGGTAATATATTAATAGGGTATGTTGTATCTTCAGTATTATTCATAATTCAACAAGCTAATAGCATCATGCAGAAATAGTCATAAATGGGAAACAATTTTCTTGTCTAGCTTTTACCTCTAGATTTTATTGTAAAACAAATCTTCCTTTTAAAAATATAATGAAAGGGACTTTTGCTGGTGGTAGGCGAAAAGGCTATAAGAAAAAGCAAGATGCCTAGCATAAATTAAAAAATATTCCAAGATCTGGAATTTTACATTGCATTATGTGATAAGGAAAAGCTTCTGAGCAGAATAGCTTGAATAGAACTAACCAGTAAGCAAGCAAAAGCTGGTCTGGTTGGTATATGGGTGTGGCTTTCTATTTTTTTAAATCATATTGGTAATATTCCAGAATTTTGTACTTTTTGTGTGGGTTTTTTTGCAAATACTTTTGCTTTTCAGACACAATCTCAAAAGAAGACCATACTGCAGCATGTGAATACTTTTTCTCATAAAATAACATACTGGTGGATATCCTCTTGTAAATGCACTGAATTAGATCCTTATGTTCTGTAGGAATACAGTTTGCCTAGAAGTTTCAATAACCAAAAGCTGATATACCAAGGCACAGAGTAAATACATACTGTCTGTAGATGCCCAGGTGTTGGAAATGGAGGGCTGCAGGGACCTCTGTGAGGAGGGGCTGGGGCTGCCCTGAGTAGGACACAGCTGGTTTCAGCCAGCTCCAACCTACTCCCTGGAGGGCAGAGTCAAGCCCCTCAGACATGGTGGTGGCTCCTTGGGGAAAAGATATGGAGAAAAGGACAGTAAACTGAGAAAAAAGAAGAGTGAGACAAGATGTGAAGGAGGTGCTTCTCAGTGCAGCTGGGTACACCCTGAAGGGACTGGTGCCCATGGAGAACCTTGATGTGAATGGCTGTAAAGATAGCCAGGTGAGAAGAAGAAAATTACTGAACAGAAGAAAATGCCTTCTGAAAGTACTGTCAGAGAAATTGGCTGCCACCCTGGAAGCCATGGGCCTGACAGACCAGCCGTGGGCCTTGGGACCAGAAAAACCCTTGAAAATTGCAGCTAGACTACTGAAGGACCACCTGGGGTACCTAGAAACTAGACACATCCTGAGATACCATTAAGAGCAAAAACAAGGAACTGTAATGGCAAATTATCATCTCAGAAGATGGAAAAGAATCTGGTAAAATAAAATTAGTCTAAAAGAACAGAAAACAGCATCATTTAATGGCTGTTGCAGGTGAGTCATATGAATTAACCGCATCAAAGTAGGCTGACTGTAATATGATATTCTATGTAGTCCTATGCATTTATGTTATGAAAAGTACTTAATTTTTATCCAAAATGGAGCTGATCTCTCTGGTAACTTACTGTGCTGCTCATACTTTTTCTCTCCTATGCAGGCTGAATTCCGCACAACCTCTCTGTAAGACCTTGGACTCACTAGGGACATCTGGCTGACTCCAGACTGTGTCATGGAGTCTTCTGTTCTCTAGGCTGGACAGTCTCTTCTCTCAGCTTTTCTTCATAGGAGAGATATTCTTCATTTTTACAGCCTTACACAAATGTCACTCCATTAAGTTCATGTCTCTATTGTACTGGCAAACCCAACACTGGACTCACCACTCCAGATATGGCCTCACAAGCACTGAGTAGAGAGGAAAGACCACCTTCCTCAACCTGCCAGCAACAGTCCTTCTAGGGCAGCCCAGGGTACTTTTTCTTTGTCAGAGGGGCACATTGCTGGCTCATTGTCAGCTTGGTGTCCGCTAAGATCTCTAGGTCCTTCTAGGGCAGCCCAGGGTACTTTTTCTTTGACAGAGGGGCACATTGCTGGGTCATTGTCAGCTTGGTGTCCACCAAGATCTCTAGGTCCTTCTCTGCAAAACTGCTTTCCAGCCCCCCACAGCTGTTGAGTATTACTTGTTTTCTGATTAGACCTATGATTGCTGACTCCGGATCTTGTGCAGTGTACTGAGTGGGGAAGAACTTCTGTGGAGAACTGTGAAGTTTTGGTAGTATCCTTTAAAGTATTTATGACAATTACTACAATGTCTTGTCACATATGTCTATACTGCCTTAGGAGAGTAGGAGAATACAGTAGTCAAGTTTCAAAATGCTTCTAATTGGAGCTATACTACATTATTTCAGTAAAAATACCTTTCACAGATTCAGAAAGCTGAGGTAAAGGTACATTGAGTGAGGATTTGGAGTGATATTTAAATTGTTTTCAAATTCATAGTGTCAGATGTGAGTCACTCAACTAGATATGTAGTCTGTAGCCTGAGTTAGTCTCTCTCTCCTAAATTCTTTTCACAGCCTGCAGAGATCTAGTCCATGGAGTCCAAGGGGTGATTCAGCTCATCCTAAATGAGACGTGTATATATGGTCAAACAATTTGCACCCTAATGTCTGTTTCATCTCATTGATGATAAACAGAGCCTAGTCTGACTTTCTTAAATATCTACAGTAAAAAGGAAAATAGAACTGGATTAAAGTATTCCAATGAAGTTAGCCTCCTTCAGGAACCTGTAGCAAGCTATCCTCTTTTCCTCTTTTATGCAGGGTGCAACTGATTGAACAGAGCTAAACACAGGTATAGATTCAACAAAGTAAGTCCTCCTAAGATAGCAGAGAAAAAAAAAAAAGCTTAGGTCCATCATCAGAGTGAATTTGTTGTTATCAAAATGTCCTGGTTTGAGGTAAAACAGAACTAATTTTC
>BJBW01004795.1:16131-38641 GCA_004320125.1 Scolopax mira
AATAATAAAATAATAATAATAATAATAAGGAAAAGGAAAAAAAAAGTTAAGACAACAAAATCTTTAAGACAACCATAGTCTCTGGAGAAATTTAATTCAGAAATGGTCTTGTACATGAAAACAAACCTGCACATAATTGCATGCAGGGCACTTACTTTGGTATATCATTTGGTAAACTATAGAGTCGGAGAGTCGTAAAAAATTCCACAGAATACTTTCACATTCCTAAGGGGAATATATGGGAAAAAAACTGTCTTGTGTCACATTTCCTCTTCAACCAGCCCTGGAAGATGTAATTTGTCTTAAAGGCTGACCAAGCACTCATAGCTGTCGTAATTATTATGTGTGTAGCTCTACTTCACCTCTACTTCACATCATTTGCAAGGTATTTCAGAAGTGGAATACTAGACCAGGAGTAATCACAGTCAAAGAAAACAAAGAAAAGTTTTTATGTTTATAGAATAGTATCATAGAATCACAGAATTGTCTAGGTTTGAAGGGATATTTCCCTTCATTAGTCCAAACATTAACCGTTATATTTCCCTTCACTTCATTTTTTGTGAGAAAATAGAAGATTCATAAATTTCAAGTAATTTCTTTCAAAGAGCATGCTGTTAATTTTCTACAAGGAACTAGCATAATAAAAGAGCTTTAAGAAAGGCTAATTAGCACCAGAAAGAACTAATAAGAGTCAGTTCAATCAGTACACCTATATACCACCTTTGCACCTAATACTGCAAAGAAGAGCATGAAATGAGAAGCAGAAAAAGCATAATTATGGCAGGAATTTGAGAAAGAGTAACTCAATGATAAGAAGTCAAAAATTTTTGACTCATGGCAAGTCATTAGCCAAGATGATATTTGGGACAGTAATTAACTAAGTCAAGCAAGAAAATCAGAAAGCAAAGCGCCAAACACGGATGTACTGCTTAACTGAAATACTTCTTATCTAAAATTTTGGCACATACAGAGTACAATAAAATGTTTGAACTCTTTGAAACTTCCCCTGTGCAGGATGAGGGCAGTTCAAACACAGGAGAGAGCATTCTATTAGCACACAAATCATCACACAGCAGTAAGTAGGTTTATTCAACCTCAAAGTTCTAAGGAGAATAAAAAGATCCCATGAGGTTTCTGTGCCTGTCTCTATTAGAAGGCCAATTTATTGCTACATTTCAATTTTTGTTTTCTTATTCTATACACAATTTAGGAAATCTTGCTATTTTCCCCCTAAAAGGGGTGAAGTTATTTCCTGAATTTTGGAAAAACTACTCCTCCTGATTTATCACAAAAATGTTGTGTGGCCATCAAAAATCTAGCCATATGTGTTCAACTGCAATTTCCAAGTGATGTTTTTGTTACTTGTGATTTAACACTTCTTTTTTCCAAAATGGATCCAGATATAGTCATATCTGCATGGAACTGAGTGATCCAGGTGGTAAGTCATCTTATTATTTAAAACATGTTTCTGAAAAAATCCCGCAACATTACTCAGATTCTGGAGCTTCTGAAAATATTTTATATATGATGCTTGTAACTCTGAACATTGAAAGAAAATTCTGTACTAGTCATGAATGTGGAATTTGGTGTATTTGATTAGTTTCTTTTGGCATTTCATCTTTTAGTACATGATAACTCAAGCTTAAAATGCCAGTTGGGAAATGAATGGAATTAATTCGTAAAAGACACTGATAAAAAGTCAAATAAGGACAAATTGAAAACTGAGGAGAAGACTAGACTTTGGTTTTGAGTTTTACAGATTAAACAAGCAATCTGATTGCTCATAACCACTTTTATACTCCTGCTGGTGTATATAGGGTGTTTGAGTTTATAATGGAAAAGAGTTATCAGTACCAACTGAAGAGCATGTATTGTTCTACTGCCTTTAATTATTACTTAAGACATATGTAAAGAATGAAAACTCCTGTGCTGTAGGCATGACTATAAAACAGAAATGGCAATAATGAAAAAGTGAGGTAAGCAACCCAGTCCCTCAAACTGTAATTATAACTCAATCATTTTACTGAAATTTTCCTAAATACATTATTTTCTCTCTGCAGACTGAGACTTCATGTATGCATGCAAAAATGAGACATATATATGGAATCAGGTTCATAGAGAACAGGATTTCAAACCTTCAGAAAGGTTTTTTATACCTTTTACAGTGGTATAACCAAGAATTATTAAATTGTTATTATTTATAAAAGTATTGAAAGGGAAAGTATATCATATCCCATATGATAGATTTAATTATTATGAAAATGACTCTGGTATATGTAGATAACAAGCTATGTTCCATAAAAAACTCATAAACCCCAGAAGTAATAAAAACCAAACAAGTAGACAAAAAAGCCCTAACCCACAGACTCAGAACTGAAAACTAAAACAATGCTATCTGAGGTTAATCACTCTGGCATTGACTAACATTTGAAAGTTTTAAGCAAACAGCAAAATGAGCTTCCTTAAAAATGATCTAATAAAAATGTTATCTTAACCTATAATTTTGTCTTGATTTTTAAATATATGTCATGAAAAGAAATGAAGGCAAAATATAGGCTAGGGTGTTTGAGTATATTTTTGGTCGGAAAAAATTATTTTCCATTCGATTAAGTGAAGTAAAAATGGAAAAAACCAGTCATCAGTATAATTTGTTCTATAGCATTCAGTACTCTAGATGAAAGATAAAAAACCAGCATACTCAGAGACATGGATATAGGAAACAATCAAAACATTTCCTTTCATCTGTATATTAGTGTTTAAGCAACAGATTAGAAGCTATGATGAGGTGAATTCAATCAATCTCCCTTCACCTAACAGAAGTATCAAAGCAAAACTGAGACCCTCTGTTGAAAAAAAGGAAATGTTAAGTCACAGCACCACAGTTAAAAACCCATAATAGTCTCCCAAGCATATCTGAGAAACTTCAGACTTGCATTTATTTGAGATAAGAATCTGAGTTACTTAGCTGATTGCAGGTGCTAAATGTAAAAAGTATTGGGTCCAAAGCTAAATGTCTTTAATCCTAAATTGCTTCTTAGATCTTTAGTAATGTTACAAAACATTAAGATTATTTGTACACTAGTGAAACTGATCCTAGGTGGTAGGCTTTGCTTGGATCTAATTTAAATTCCTCTGCATTTTAGCATAGTATATAATCCCAATCTGACAGAAAAAATGTGTTGGTTTGGTTTGGTTTTTTCTTTCCTTTTTTTTTTTTTTTTTTTTTTTAAATTATGAATGCCACTGATTTTCTATTGACTAGATACAAAATAGAAATTTCTACTAAGAAAAAAATATTTCATAATATAAAAAAAATATACTATAACATGTTAACATATTTTGTTAGCGTTATGTTAAGTCATTAAAATTTTTTATATTGCTAGTCCAAATCAAACCAAAAGGATAATCTAAAGATTTCTATAGGTGTTTAAATGTTGCTTATCTCAAGCTGCATTCTGAACTGGTTTTTCATCTATACAGAAAATTCCATTAATCTTGAAAGTGATCATTGGTAACTTTAGAAGCCAAGGACATTTACCTTCATATGTACTAATAGTCAGGTAAAAGGGTGTGGATCTCAGCTTTACAATCTCATGCTGCAGTCAAATGATCTACTTTTAACACAGCTACAGTGTTTATCAGTCTGCAGCTTCAGTTTAAAGTCATCATACCAAGCAATAAGAAAGATCCATAAAACTCCAGTATATTTTATATGTTCACACACTGGATTGATAGCTAAAGAAAAAGGTGTATAAAGAAGGTAAACGCATTAAAACCAGTAGGTATTAACTAGTCACTTTAATAATGACTATATGAGACAATGAATGCTCTAGCAATTTCAAAAGTGTTGTGTTATTCAATGCTAAAATCAAATGCTTTTCACTGTTGCAGAAAATTCATTTAAGTTCACAGAATATTACATACTAGTTTTGGTTTTGGCCATGCGTCAGTTTTTAGTCAGTTTCCTTCTAATCTATTAACTGCAGGTTCGGTGAAAGACATGTGAAAATCTCTGCTTATCCACTGTGTTTATTAAAAAAAAAAAAAAAAGGTCAACAGAGTCAGGATGAAGGTATTGAAGGCAGTTAAAGTCCAGCTTCACTAGACCTTATTCTAATAGGTGAGAAAATGATGTTTGCACTATTACTGAGAAGCATGGCCCAACAGAAAGAGATTCATAGAGCCAAATGGTTGGTGCTGAGGGCCTGACATCCACAGTATGCATGGAAGGTACAGAGGGACATGAGGGACAGAAGTTGTATACTAAACTGTTGTTGTGGGTTAGCCCCGGTAAGCAGACAAGCCCCACACAGCTCACTCTCCTGTAGCAGAATAGAGGAGAGAACGGTAAGGGTGAAAGTGAGAAAACTCATGGGTTGATATAAAGACAGTTTAACAGTTAAAGCAAAATCTGTGCTTGCAAGCAAAACAAAATAAAGAATTCATTCACTACTTTCCATCAACAGGCAGGTGTTTCACCATTTCCAGGAAAGCAGGGCCTCATCATCTGTAACAGTTACCTGGGAAGACAGATACCATCACTTCAGAATACCCCCCCTTCATCCTTCCTCCTTCTTCCCCACAGCTATAAAAGATGAGCATGACATCACAAAGTATGGTCAGTTTGGGTCAGGTGGGTCATCTGCATGATTGTGTCCCCTCCCAACATATTGGATAACCCAAATTTATTCAGGGGAGGGCCAGAGTGAGAAACAGAGAAGGCCTTCATGCTGTGCAAACTGTTCAGCAATAGCTAGAACTTCAGTGTGTAATCAGTATTGTTTTGGTCGCAAATCTAAACTACAGCACCGTATGAGCTGCTATGAAGAAAATTAACTCTATCCTAGCCAGTGCAACTACACATCTGGTCCTGGGGACTGAGTGTTCATTAGCCCCAGCAATGCATCGTCAGGTTTAACATCATTGAACAGAAATTCAACTTGCACACCCTGAGACAATTCTGTAGTGTGCCAAAGCACACTGGGTTTGCTTCAAAAGCAAAATTTTCAAACTAAAATACTACTGTGGATTCACCTGTTGTGACTACACAGGAACAAATAACTAAGGAAGAACAGAGCCATATAGAGGTTTGAAGTATTTTTTATTATTATTTATTTAGTGTATGTAAAAGACAGTGGAATAATTCAGAGATTAAGCGACATGTTTAAGTCTGTGGCCAAGAAGAAATATCATACCTTCACAAAGGTTACAGGAATCAAGCCACAAGATCCAAACAAAAAACAGGCATGTCCAGAAGCAACAAGAAAGCACTGCCACGTAATCATTGGGAGCACCCTATTCCAGATATCTATTCTGTTCCCTGCAATTCAAACAAAATACTGTCAGGCATTGCGGATGATACTGCAAGACCTTGTCTTGTTTAGAATAACAGGTGGCTGTTAAGACAATGATTACTTCCTATTTGTTAAGGACAAACTGCAGGAAGGGAAACGCACAATTAAACACAAAGATTAAGATCACTTCAATGTAATTCCTAATAAGAATATTAACATACTTGTAAATTTGACTTTATTTCTAGTAGGATTTTTGCTACCTTAATTTTTTGCAGAAATTAAGCTAATTCTTAAACTGGGACTGAAAGACTATATATTTCATTTATACTTCTCCTGAACTGAAAATAGTAACAATTGAATACCTATGTCAAAGATGTTCCAGCAAGTGACAGATGCAAAGTAGTTATCATTACTGCAGGATCAGGAAATCATCATTCAAGGTCCATTACCAGAGGACAGGAAATCTTTCAGAAGATCTCTTGGCAATAATTTGCAAAAACATCTGTGTTGTACAGAGGAGGGGTTTTTTTCATAAAAGCAAGATGTGTAAAATAGCTGCTTTTACTTATGACTTCTCTTGGAGTTGTTAATCATGTGATTATGACAATTCAGATGATGAGAAGATACATAAGATGCTACAGACTTCGCCTCATTTCAGGTGCTAAATGAACTCATAACAATATCCATTTTGTATCAAAAAAGGCTGCAAAAAGTGTAAACGTGGGACATATATATATTTCTTTCCAGATAAAAGTTTTCTTTTGTCTCACAACAGAGCTCCACGGTCTTTACAGAGAACTTTATCTTAATTTCATACATTCCTTATTTTTACATCATGTGAATTATATTCAATGAAGCCAGGAAAATGTTAAAGTGATGAAAAAAAAATGGGACATGGGACAAAACATAATTTACCTGATTATATACAACAAAAACTTTAATATCATGATGTGCAAGAGACTAATTGGTAGCCAAGTGCCAGCGCTGAGCTACTTCAGAGGATTAAAGGTTGTCTTGTATATTATACTGCTGTTGGGAAGTACTATAGTACTTGACAATGGAATAAATTTGGAGTGAAGGGAAATAACTAATGGAATATTGAAAAAGGTTTCTGCTAGATAAAGATAGGTAAATTCATTTTTAATTTTTAACAAAGTTGAAAATCCTGGTCTTGAAAAGTCAGCTCGGGCTTGAATGATTTCGTTTGTGCACTTCTAAAGGAAGAGTGAGATAAAAGGAGGAGTGACAGATAAAAAGCTTGGGGAAAATATGCAGTGAGAGCTGGAACAGATAGTAGGCACAGTAAAGTAATGATATGGATACATTTTAGAAGTTTATAAAGGAAAAATAATGTGCACAGAATAGTATTTATACTGAAAGCATTAGATTTCACCTAAACTGAGATTGAAGTTAGTTATTTGAATGTTCACCTCTGTCTCACATTTCCTCCAACTAAATCAAGCCACTTTTCCAGGCACTATTTAAGGCAGCATATGGGGGATGTATTTAAACAAAATCTCACAAAAAGGAAGCATCCTTCATTGTAGAGCTCTTTCCACTATTGAGTAAGGACATCTGGGTAGTTACTGTTCACTCATGCAACTTCTCCCTTCATAACTTTTTGGGTTTTTTGGTGTTCACATTTTGACGTTTATTTTCTTAATCAAAAAACAAATTATACTGTTATGATACAACCAGCTTGTGCACATAAAGTGGACTGTGCAATAGCATCTTCAGCTATGATTGGGGGAAAAAGTGACTGAGATAGACAGTAACTAAGTCTGTAATTCTTACCCATAAGGGGTACATGGGTTTTCTGACCATGTATACCCTACATGTGCATGCTGCTTTGTGTTTCTTGTTCTCAGGGGACAGCAAGAGCAATCTAATGCCCAAGAGAAGAAGACGTGGGAGCCAAGGGGGAGAGCCAGGCAGGCAGGGCAGACAGCTACTTGACAGGATTGCCAGCAAACAATAACTAAGCAAGAAAGGCAGAAGCGGCCCAGTGACAATAACCAGTTTCAGCCAAGAGTCCAATGAGTGTCAGACGACTCCTTGGGAATGAAACAGTTATAAGGTTGAGCCAGGATGTCAGCCAGGAACAGCCAATCCAAGCATAGGTATACCTAAAACATAGCTCATGTTGTAGGTATGGACTAAGTGCAAGAACCTGAATTTAAAGAAAGTGCAGTTCTCAAATGAAGAGGGTAAAACCCTAATGAGCCACAGCTCATTCTCACAGGTTGTTCTCACACAGCAGTCTGATGTAGGTTTCACAACTGCACCACCATAGGGAGCTGGCAGGGGAGACATTGTAGAGATTGACAGTGTGCTTGGTTCTCTGGTGGTTGGTTGTATGGTTAAAAGTTAAGCTAAAGCCCAAGCTTTATTGTATCTGTTCATATTTTACAGTCAGGTAGGAAGGTAAATCTCTTGAACGACAATAATTGCCAGAGATTATGGTACAGAATTTCTGATGAGAGGTCAACACGTTCTCCCACATTCTTTACACGTATATGGAAAATATATCTTGGAACATATTAGAAAGAAAAACCTTGGACAATAGCATAGGAAGGTGTGCTACACCTACAGTTTAGTTTGTTCTTATATTACAGTTTTGTAGTTTCTTACAAAATCCAGACTTTGTACTTGGATTTTCAGGTTTCTCAGTTTCTAGTAGAACAATTTATAAAATTGTTCAACAGCTTCCTCCTTCCTTCCTTCCTTCCTTCCTTCCTTCCTTCCTTCCTTCCTTCCTTCCTTCCTTCCTTCCTTCTTTCCTTCCTCCCTCCCTCCCTCCCTCCCTCCTCCTTCCCAAAAGTGGGGCTTAGTTATTTCTCCTTTATATGAGATGTTTATGCATTTCTTATGTAGCTGGAATTAGAACCATAGATGCAACTCCTCTATATCAGCTTTTCACAAAATGTTTGCAGGAATTAAGATCTAACTAACACTAATTGGATGTTTGAGTGAATAAGCAAAAAGTCTTTTCTTTACCCTAAGAAGCTTTAATTACAAATTGGCCAAATTTCCAATTGGATGAAAAGATTTAATGTGATAAGAAAAAAAAAGATTATGGTGTTGGCTGAAATAAATCTTGTAATTTCTATTTTTTGCTTTGTCATAACTTTTTCCTTTGTTTCAGGATCCTTTCAGTCTGCATGATTCTCTTTATTTTAAATTAGACAGTAATTTTTATTGGCTGCATCATGTACTTCATTATTTTGGGTCTTCTTTGCATCATGAGATACTAATTGGTTGATTTTGTTCTCCCTGCATCTTGAATGCTATGTAACTGAGCTGACAGAAGAAGCTAAAGTAAGTAGCTCAGCCACAAAAATGGAAGGGAGTAATAGACTTAGTTTATGTCCAAAGTACATTTAATATATAAGGTGCAGAATTCTAAGGGCATATTCCTGTTTCTAAACTTAAGGAACAGTTTCTATCTATACAGGTTTCTGATTATAAACATAAGATATTTATGTATATGAACATACAAAATCAATAAAATTATTTCATCCATTATAAATCAGAGATATAAGACTGTTTGGAGATAAATCTCTTAAGTAAAAGCCACCTTATTTGAGCTGCCACCTGTAAAATTTCTGAAAAATATTTGCCATCCTTGCTTTGAGTATTAGTCCTATGAAGATGTGTCTCTAAAAAAGAACCAAAACCATTGCTATTTTGATGGTAAGAATTAACTGAACTTGTCAGCTATTGTTACCAGACTATTTTAACTCTGTTTTCCTATGGAAACAATGCTATGCTATCATGTTATTGTTAATATGTGTATCCAGTAAAGTGTGAACCCATTTGCCAGTTTCAGTTCACATCTGGCAGACTGGTGTTAAGAATCTCAAACACCAAGAAACTCTTACAAGTTTTGGGAAACCGGATAACAAGATATAGATATAGGGAAAGACTAGCCCAGAATCCTGCCATTTTGGACTATGGATCTGACTCACTGTGGACCTGATCATCCCTTGCCTGGGATGATCATTTGGACCTATGCCCCTGTTTAGGTACCACGGGACTGCAGCCTGCTGGAGCATCACTGCCCAGCCCAGAGTGTTGGTATCATTGTGGCTCCTGGATCTTCCCCATCCCACAGCAGCCCCACTCCTGCTGCTCCCTGACAGCCAGTATAGCTTTTCTGAGACATTTATTGTAAAATTAAACATATATAAATTAAATACATAAACATACTTCTAAAAAAATTTGTTAATGTTAGTAACAGTTTTGCTGAAATATTTAATATAAGAAGAGCTTAGGTATTAAAAGAATTAATTAGTGGTAGGTATTGTGGAATTTCAGTTTCTTGTATTATTGAAATACTCTAATTGATGGCAGTGGAGCAAAATACAGCAGTTTTAACTCTGAACCTTTTTTTATATTTGTAATGAAGATTTAAAGCAGCCAGCCACTTTGTTTGAATAAGTGTTTTGAACAAAATCATCAGTACCTGCTAGGATAAGCCTCAGATTAAGTTTCTCATAACATCTGGCCAAGAAACACAGTACAACATCTTTTAGAAAGACAGTGCTAATCTAGTGCAGTGTTTACTTTCACAGGGCATCTGATGCATAGTTCTGTCATCAAGAAAAATGTATATTAAAATATCAGAATTTAGATATGGCTGTTTGGCTTATTTAAACATCAGGTTAATTAGCATGGGAATGTAAAACAGACATGCAAAGTGACTGATACAGTGGGTTCCATCAACAACTCAATAGCTGTTCCCTCAGCGGCCACAATATTTTCCAATAGCTGGAAGAATATAATCCTTAATAAGAAAGGTGATTACAGTTTCGGCATTCTGCTCTTTTAGTTTCAGGGAAACTAAGATGAAATCAAGGCTGGGTCTCATTTCTGTTGTGGTTATGGCATCATTAGGAGTCTGTCCATTACTTCTAGGATCACTGACTCAGATGTCAGTGTATCAGTGCTGTCTGTATCAGACTAAGTTGTTTGGCTGAGATCTAAATCCACCACCTACATTAGAAATGAGTATTCTATGGATGCGAGAAAACAAATAAAGTCTTACATGGTCTGGGTGCAGGCTCACTGGGTTACCCACATTAAAAACAGAATTTTACTGGAATCTCAGATTAACAGGTAAATATCTGAAAATTTAGTTTATGTTTAATGTTTTCCATGGTCTTGTTTTTGTCTCCCTCCTTCTGCTGCCCCTTCAAATTTAAACTCATTTGGCTAGAGTGGGAAGCAGAAGTGCTGAAATATCTAATCTTGCAAGACTTCCATCCCAGCTGTGGAGAATCAAGTGGCTTTAGACAGTTGGAATACAGTTCAAAAGAGCATCCACAGTTTTTGGTGTTTGTCCAAGCATTGAGACGCTTTGTGGTTTACCCATCAGTCTTTGTAACGTATTAGAAAGTAAACATACTCTGTCAATGCATAAAAATTATATGAAAATAAATCTGTTCCTGAGCTTGCTGTCCACTTGGAGGCTTGAATCTGACTGACTTCAGTGGGGGTTTCACATAGGGAATAGCTTCATGATTAGACATCTGTACTGCAAACGATATAATATGTATTAATGTGTGTGTTTTCTCTCTGGAATCAATTACAAGTGAGAAAAGAAAACTGTGAATATAATAACTTTCCCATGGACTGAGACTGTACAGCTACTACCATTCATCTATACAATGCAATAGCAGACAAAATGCAAGATTAGAAGATATGGGGAAAGTCCCTTTTCATATTATACTTGAAACTAGAGGAAGGGACAAAAGATACAAAAATTTTTCTTCCTTCAATCACAGAACCTGTTAGAGGAACTGAGAACCTTAGATTAGAGAGAACTCTTAGATTAGAAACAACCTATAAGTAAAACTATCCAGCTTGCAAAAAACGGTGAGACAGGCTTTCCCTGTCTGGTGCAGTAGAAAACAAATTACTTCTTCCACCCTCACAACATGCATGTAATGAAAAGTTAGCAGCAAGAAAGGTCATTGTTGTGGGTGTTATTGGTCTGTGCAAAATTGGCCACAACATAATGTTAAAAGTTTGTTTGTCATTAAGGATCCAGAGTGACCAGCTACTACACCTGGAATGACCAAATTGTTACTTTCAGAGAGGAAAGCCCTGAATTGCTGTAGACTTTACAAACGACTGAATGGTGCCATTCAATGTAGTGTAGTTCCCCCAGCACTCTGTAGAATTTTTCCCTTCATGGTTCCCAGTCTAAAGCAGGTGCCTTCTTTGGTAGGCTGCGGGGAGCAGAACTGCATGCTGGAGGGGGCTAAAAGGCAGGAAGGCAACTCTTAAGTCACCCAGCATTAGCTTCCTTTTAAAACTCCATCAATCCTGCAGGCTCTAGAGCAGTAAGGGGAGACTGGGGAGTTGGTGGAGATTTTCCCTTATCTTCTTCTCTATAATCCTTGGTTGAACTGAAATCTTTGAGCAGAGGGACACAATGGAAATGTCTCATCAGCTTGTGAAGAGAGAAGTGTGCTGTTCTTGAGACTTCTAATTGCTCCTAGGTATAACAGTCTTAGTCAGGAATAAGATGAAAATAACCTATTTTTTCCCAATGAATTCCTTATATGATGAGGACAACTGTGAGTTGGAGTAGCAAAGTATGACCATTTTAACTATTTTATTATGGTCAGGAAGTCCAATTTGCTCCCCAGTCCCCAACAGAGAGTGAAATTATTGTTCTTCATTAAACTTCCCCAAATATCATATATTTCTATGATTTCTACTAGGAAAAAAGTGATGCAGATATAGGATTTGAGGTGAGCCTGAAAGCTGAGTTGCATCCTAAAGTAAGAGAGAAAGCGGATTAACTGGTAGATAACCATTTAGGTTAGGTGGATAACCTAACCATTTAGAATAAGTGGAAGTTGCCACTTTAGAATGTTATGTTTTGTTATACATTGTAAATACTGTAACTACAGAGAAATAGAAACAGTTTCAGAGAGGTGATTTTAAACTCAGGATAGGTAGAAAGGTGATTTAGTTATAGATAGGCATCAGCTACCTTTTATACCCTTGAAAAAATTATGCCTTATATAAAAAATGTTGCCAGTAGGGAACTTTGTAGCTCTCTCCCCTCCACTCAGATACCATAGGGAACAGATTATCTGGAAGTCCTGGAGATTTTATCCAGGTCTTTCAGGACTGATCAGTTATCCACTGAACAGTCCACCCATCAAATCCGTATGCCTGATTGCCAAATTGGAGGGATACTGATTTGATGGGTGGACTGTTCAGTAGATAAGGTGTTGGCTGGATGGTCACATCCAGAGGGTGGTACTCAATGGCTTAGAGTCCAGATGGAGAGCATCGACCAGATGGAGAGTGGTGTCCCTCAAGGGTCTGTGCTGGGACCAGTACTGTTTAACATTTTTATCAACAACATAGACAGAGGGATTGAGAGCACCATCATCAAGTTTGCAGATGACACCAAGCTGTGTGGTATTGTTGATACACCAGAGGGACAGGATGCCATTCAGAGAAACCTCGACAGGCTGCAGAGGTGGGCCCAGGCGAACCTCATGAGGTTCAACAAACGGAAGTCCAGCACCTGGGCTGGAACAATCCTCACTATCAATACAGATTAGGGGGATGATTAGAAAGAAACCCTGAGGAAAGGGACTTGTGTGTGCTGATGGATAAGAAGCTGGTCATGAGCAGGCAGTGGGTACTTGAAGCCCAGAAGGCCAATCAATAGTGGGATGAATCAAAAGAATTGTTGCCAGCAGATCCAGAGAGGTGATTCTGCCACTTTGCTTTGGTGAGACCTTACCTGGAGTACTGTGTGCAGGTCTGGAGCCCTCAACATAAGAAGGACATGGACCTGATGGAACGGATCCAGAGGAGGGACACAAAAAGATCAGGGGGTTGGAGCATCTCTGCTATGAGGACAAGCTGAGGGAGCTTGGGTTGTTCAGCTTTTTTACACAAAGTAAGATTCTGACCTTTATAGCAGTCTTACCAGATTAAAAGCTCAGAACTTTGGAAACTGGTCAGAAAGTGAGCTAAATGAGGAAACAGCACAAAGTAATTTAGTAGATTTGTCTAAACAGCTTTCCTCCTTTGAAAGGATTTAATTTTACTTCAAGTATAAATGAGGAGTGTTTGAGAAATCCAAGGTCCCAAGGGAGCCGAAAAACTACAGAATAAAACTAACATATCTTTTGATACCATTGGCAATGTCTCCAAGGACAATGTCAGGAACAATTATATTTAGAGACTGAATCAAACTTTCACCGCAGAAAAGGCTTACAGTTTACTGGTATTTCACTGTTAGGGAGTTACAGCTAAAATCTAAAACATCATGTCACACTTAGGCAAAGAATGAAGAAGATGCCTTTCTTCTAATGGTGTCACTCCATCTTGTTTCATGTGCTTTCTTTTAAAGCAAATGCCATTCAATAAACTTAAATTAATAAATTAAGTGATGAGTTACTACCCTTCTTAATTAGTTTTCATTTCAAAACAGGACAGGTATCCCCTACCTTACTCATAAAAGTAAGAACTGTGTTGTATGATGTAAGGTATGGTCTATTTTTTATAAGTAGGCCAATAATGCTGGTGTTGTGTTTCCTCCCCAGCAGACAAGACTTACTCTTTTCCTTTTTAAAGCTTCATTTTCTTTTAGTCATAAATGGACGTGAGAAAGATGTCTAACAGAGGAACTGTCTGAAAACACTCATATACCTTGCTCTGAATTCTATCACACAGATTGAATATACCTTAAGAAGGCCAAATCTAACAATATAATGGCAGCATATCTCTATATAGCTAAGGCTTTTGACATATTATTGTCAGTGTCCATAGTAAGCAGTCCCCCAGGATTCCACTTTTCAGTAGAAATTGAAGAGAACGCTAAGGTAAGGCGAAGACACAGAACTGTTCATATTGAAATTATTTTCCTTTGGACACATGTGAAAGGAGTGCCATTGTTGCATTTCAGTTTGATCTATTTTTATTGTGCCTTTCATTTTCCTTATATGTTACAGAGTTCTGGTTTCATCCCCACAAATGAAATTTTATTAAGAATTCATTTCAGAAATTCTAATTTAGTTTCTGAAATTTGTTGTCTATAGAAAAGTTAGAAATAAAAAAAGAGAAGGAAAAGATTGTGACAGGGAAAGTGGATTATTTATTACACATGTCTATGACTACAAAATAATATCTGAATATCCTGAAATGTTTTGCTGAAGTTCAAGTAGGTGCAAATACAATCAAGATTAAGAGCAATGACACGGGTGTAATTTAATTTCTATTATGGCAGATGATATGTAAGTTTGACTTGAGAATAACTCAATTTACCAAAGAATCAGTCTGATTTAAGACTTTCCAATTCAAGAAAGCAGCACTTTTTTTTTCCTTTCAAAAAGCCATACTTCAATAAACTAAGGAAAGTCTTTTATTAACTCAATTGATTCAACTGGTCTGAGAATATTAGGGAATTAAAATAAGCTAAAAATTTATTTAAAACATTAATGATAAAAGAATAGTTGGAATTTATAGCTCAAATAAAGCAGACAAGCTGTAGGACATGACTCCAGCTCAGTTGGATAAACAGCCATGTCAGAAAGGATATTAGAAATCAGCAGAGTGTGTGTTAGAGGTCGGGAAGTTTAGAGGTAAAATGTGAACTGCCAGAAGTCAAGCCGAGTCAGACCTTGCAAAAGAAAATAAAACAGAAATCTCTTTAACTATAAAAATCGAAAAGACAACAGGGGAAAACAAAGTGAAATGGCACTACATTACAGGAAAAGATCGATGTAGATGATAATCTGTCAGGATCCCTAAAAACAGGTTAATACTTTGCAGAAGTTTTGAATAGAAATGAAATGTCAATCATTACTGCAGAGAAGAGTGAGGAATTGAAAGCTACGCATAACTACAAAAACAAAAAAAGAATAATGCACTCACAAAATTATAGAATCATCTAGGTTGGAAGGGACCTTTAAGATCATTGAGCCCAACCATTAACATAACACTACGAAAACCTAACACTAAACCATGTCTCTAAGTACCATGGCTACCTGCCTTTTAAATACTACTAGGGATGGCGATTCAACCACTTCCCTGGGCAGCCTGTTCCAATATTTAACACCTTCAGTAAAGGATTTTTTCCTAATATGCATGATGTAATGTCAAGTAATCTGCATCACAGAATTCCCAAGAACTGTGACAGAAAGTTGTAAGTATAGAATATCTGGAAAATTGATTTAATCAATGTCTCAACACCAGGGTCATCTCATCTAACTATAAAAGGGCTAATATGGTGAATTTGTGAGAAATTATGAGGAAGATGTGATGAGGAACAGATTTACCTGATCTCAATATGAGATAAATTATTATGATTCCTGAAAAATTAAAACAATGGTAGTAAATTAAGATTAAATTGCAAGTTCTATTTAAAAAAGAAAAATATGTCAGGGGAAATATTTTTCATTCAAATAGAGCAAATGCAGTTGATGTTATTGTTAGTACTGTTATTTTTAAAGAAGGGCAAAAAAATAAATCCAGTCATGTAAGGGTGGAAAAGAAATGGTAGAAGAATTGGGGACTGATGATGTTACTGATGTGATGAAAAAATACAACCAAATATGTTGAAGAAAGTTTTTACTCTAGTAAATCCTTTAATAGACTTTAATTTAGATTTTATTAAACCAGTAAACCAGTATGTACATGAAGGGCTGTCTTTTTGTAATAAACTTCCACTAGTGAACTTCACTGATGGCAAACAATTGACAGACATTATTGGTAACATCACCACAGAGAATTAAGATATTAGGTAGGAAGATATAAATGACCTTAAATTCTAGAGGAAGAAAGATGGGATTTAGTTTAGAGAAATTAATTGGAGAGAGATGTACTTGGAGACTAATCCAATGGTGGCTCAACATTCTAAAATTTCTGAAGAATGACCTACTACAAATGTAATTGTAATTTCAGTATAGCACTGTAGAAAGTGTCGGTGAGCCCTAACAGAGAGAAAGTAGGAGATCTCAGTTAAGTGATAGCCTTCTAACAGGAATAGTAAGAACAAGTTAACTAATTGTCTTTAGGATTGATGTTAATTAATAAATGACTTTACTTGAGGGATGTCTCAAATAGAGCTCATTTACTGTTCTATCTGAAAATACTGCACTTTTTTTCTATCTGAAAGTACTGCTTCTAGACCAGACCTGGATCATGTCCATCTAACTTGTCACAAAAGCACCTTATCTTGAATATCTCTGCATTCATGTTTGTAGATGTGCCTCAGTAGCTACCCCACACATATGGATTCTTTTTTTATAACTTTTTTCAAGCTAATTAGCTTAGTTAGTTTCACAAGAAAATTTAAGTATGTAAGGAAGAAATAAGGAGACTACAGGAAAGTAACAAACATATTTAGACATCCAACTGAATTGCCATTGATTATAGCAGTCCAGATGGTTCTATGTTAACTGCTCTCCTCCATGACTAGGAGAGTTTTTATAGCAACGTGCTTGCTCGTGGTTATCAGGCACGTGCTTAGTGGTTATTCTATTTTTCATGAAAATCTTTTGTTAATTTGATACAGTGAGTAAGAAGGGATTGTAGACAATAGAAAAGCAGCAGATTTTAAAATCATTGCAGGCTGTGTGCTTGTTTCGGTCACAGTGGTGAGAGCCCAAATTGATGACATATTTGTTTAATGTTGCCCTTGCCAACAACTTACAGAGCTTTAGTTGTTGAAAAGTTATTCCCCTTTAAGGCTTCAGGGATTCATTTTAAATATCAAGCTGTTACAATTTCACATATAATAGAAAACGTGGTAGCTTTTGACTTCTACTTTGTATTATCAATGGGGTAAAGAAAAAAACTCCTTCTCTCTAACGCAGTTTTGATTGTTACAAACCTGTCTGAAAAGGCTGCCAAAACTTACTTGTTTATTGTAGTTGAGGTGAGAATATATTTGTAGTGATTGAGATTTATGTGGAATGCTTTACCTGTTTTTCCATATATCTGAAATATATAGAATATTAGAACTGTTATGTAGCTTTGATTTGGGCTGTGGAGTTTTTTTCCGTTTGAGGTGGAAATTAATAATCATTGTATGTTCTGTCTTCTGAATAGGCAATCAAGAAATAACTCAAAAATGGTAAGAGTCATGATCCCAATCTGGCAATTTCTATATTACCTTTTTTTTTTTAAAAAAAAAAATTACTAGTTGGACTGAATTCTTATCTCAGTTTTTGCCTTCAGACAACATTTGGTCTTATTCTTACATGCCTGTTATTTTATTTTTTTCTCTTACAGCTCATTAGGGTTCATTTTTTGGATTTGTGAATTCTTGTCTGTTGTCATTGAGACGGATGACACATACACACATACATGAAACACACACAAAATTTTGTGAGCAAAAGCCCCAAAGACCAAACTTTATTGTTTTAACAAGCTCTTTTATATTTTCCTTAGGAACGTGTGTCTGTACAAAATTGGTTCGCTCAAAGTCCAGCAGTTCATAATTGGATAACTTTTCCTTCTTTTTTCTCTGCTGCAACTTTGGTAACTTTCCTCTGTTGGCAGTTTGACAGCTCCTTAATCTTGTTGACTCCCTTCTTCTCAGGCCTCTTCAAGGATACACTGGTATCTGCTCAAAGTCGATATTAAGCTCACATTCCAATCCCTCGGACCAGCCGAGGTTTCCCACAATTGTCCTTATGATCCAACTAAATAATTTTTTACTTTACATCAGTGTCTTTTAAGTATGATACTCTCTGGTATGATAGCAATTCTTTGATACCCAGCTGTGGGATCTGGGGAGCTGATGTATCAGTTGGTGATTCTCAGAACTGGGGCCTATAAGAAGCTTTGTAGAAGCTTTGGTCAGAGAGACAGTTACACACATGGAAACACAGTGCGTGATTGTTCAGAGCATAAGAAAGTTGAGCTAAAATTGAAATGCACTTTGGGAATCAGGTATCAGCTTCCTGTCAAAACTTTGATGTTTGGAAGTTTCCTAGCAAACACTTGCCTTTACTTCAAGAAGTATATTCAAGATACTATATTCAAGAAGAGAGAAGACTAAGGGAATTTACTTTTTCTTTGTTTTTGTTGTTTTCTAAATCTAGCTGCAGTCCCAGTAGGAATTTGAAAGAAAAAATGGCCTAGTGACAGATATTCCTATTCAGACCTTTGAAGACCAAATCTTTCATTTTTCCCTACTACAGCTTTCTCCACTGCAAAACCCTTATCACTTCTGTGACTTAATTCCCCATTTGTTAATCTGACAAGGTGTCATTATGCCTTTGGATACCTATGAATTCCCATGCATTAATAATATGATAGCTGACATCAAATTATTGTAGTAACAGAGACTGAATGAGGACCTTGGAAATGTGAAATAGAATCTCTCCTGGATTATGCCAGTTTGGTTTTGTTTGGGTTTGGTTGGTTGGTTGGTTTTGTTTGGGTTTTGTTTGTTTGAGACACCCAGTCTCAAGAACAGCCACTCCTAACATGCATGATAGTTAGATGAACACAGAACCATAGAGTCATCTAATAGTTTGGGTTGTAAGGGACCTTTAAAGGTCATCTAGTCAAAATCCCCTGCAATAAGCATGGACATCTTCTCAGAATATTCATGGTTGGAAGAGCACTTTGAGATCATAGAGTCCAAACACAAAAAACCCCCACAATACAACCCAAACAAACACACAGCTCCACCACACCCACCCACAGAGAGACAAACCCCAACAATCTCAGGCACTAGAGCATGCCCTGAAGTGCCATATCTACACATTTCTTAAATACCTCCAGGGATGGTGATTCCACCACTTCCTTGCGCAGGCTGTTCCAGTGCCTGACCACTCTCTCTAGTAAACTAATTCTTTCTAATATCTAATCTGAACCTCCCCTGCCGCAACTTCAGACCATTTCCTCTGGTTCTGTCATTATTCTCTTGGGAGTCCAATCTGATCTTGAATGTTTCCAGGGATGGGACATCTACAGCCTCTCTGGGCAATCTATTCCAGTGTTTCACCATCCTCATTGCTTCCTTAAATCCAATCTGAATCTACCCTTTTTTAGTTTAAAACTATTATCCCTTGTCCTACTGCAAAGGTCTGTCTCCATCTTTCCTGTAAGCCCCCCTTTAAGTATTGAAAGGCTCCAATAAGGTCTCCCTCAAGTTTTTTCTTCTCCAGGCTAAACAACCACAACTCTCTCAGCCTTTCCTTGTAGAAGATTTCTATCCCTCTTATCATTTTTGTGATCTTCCTCTGGACCCGCTCCAACAGGTCCATGTCTTTACTGTACCAAGGACTCCAGAACTGGATGCAGTACTCCAGATGGGATCTCATGACAGTGGAGTAAATGGGCAGAACCATCTCCCTTGACCTGCTGGTCACGCTCCTCTTGATGCAACCCAGGATACTGTTGGTTTTCTGGACTGAGTGTACATTGCTGCCTCATGCCCAGTTTTTCATGTAACATAAAACATGCAACAAGGAAAGAAAATCTTGTCCAGAGTATTCCTGAAGCTAAAAGAAATACTGTGGCACTGATAGCAGCAGGAGCAAGGAACATGAGCATATCTGGTAATGAGAAAGACTAAAATTTAATATTTCTTTGGTGGTGGTTTCAAAGTCTTCCTCTTTCACTTAACACATTTATTTCACTTATAGCTTACTACCAAGTTGTCTTCAGATAAACTGCATTGTATTAGCCAAGATCGTACTGCTCTTAGTTCTGGTTTAGTGGTTTAAGATGGTTAGTTCTGGCCAATTCTAACTGTAGCTGAGATGAAATCCAGCTTAGTACTTTATGATTTGCTACATCTTTTTTTGATAACTTAAATTTCTTCTCCCATGTCAGAGTCATTTCTAATTAAACATCACTTCTCATAAGTACACTTGTCCTAGTTTATAAAAAACCCTAGGCATTTTTACAAAATTTTATTGAATGCAATGCTCAGTGGGGAAGAGATAGCCACAAATACATGGTTTTCTCTCTGACATGCTGGATCCAACTTTAATTTAGCTAGCATAAATACATCTTCCACAAACAGGAATCTTTTAAACTAGCTTACCTGAAATTTTAGAGTTGATACTGAAATTTCACCTTCACCCCACTGTGGTACCAGGCCATTAATACCAGGCAATTAACTTGAATTGAATGAAATACATATTAACAACTAATGAACATTTACTGCAATTTTTATGCACTTCAGTGGTCAGGAACTGGTTCATATAAGAGAATGTGTGTAGTACCAAGAAGATAGTTTTTATGCATATATATGCACCTGCATTAGACACATGTAATGGAAATATTAATCCAAAGTATTTCTGACTAATTTCTCCATTACCAAGTGAAATGTTTTATTAACTATAACATCTATAATTATAAAAAGTTTTGTGACAGAAAACGATGACAAGTGCTAACTTTTGCAGGGAAAGTTCTATGAATTACTTTCACTATGTTATACTATAGTAAGGCCTTACTCTAGTCTTCTGTGAAGTTCTAGGAAAATGTATGAGTTACTTTAATGTTTACTTGGCTGCCACAACAAATATGCAAAGCAGAAGAGTTTTATATAAAAACCTGCAAGCAATAACTGTCTGCAGCTGACAGCTTGTAAGACTGTTTCCTCAAAAACAATATCAAGAGTATAAGGTTTAGAAATACTTCTCATACCAGCATGTGCTCTAGACACAAGTGGATCAGTAAATATTTATGAATGCTAGATAAGTAGCATTTAAATAGTGTTTTGCAAAGAATTTTGAAGAAACAAGGCGTAAGCATTATTTTGTTACAAAGGAGATAGATTATGAGTGAAAAATTATGAAAGACCATTGCAATAACTTAATTTGGATGTGTTTGTTTGTCCAGAGCTTTTCCTGCTGCAAGTTTTTTGGCATAAACCTTTGGTTAAGTGGCCAACACAGAACTCTTATCCAGATGTCTGGGCATTCTTAGGGATATAGGAAGCTATTTTAATTTTGCATTGAGTTTTAGTAGTAGTAGTATAGCAGAAACCTTTAACTTTCTGCCTAATAAACTTTATGAAGTCACCCAGGTACAAGACATGTAACTACTGAAATTTAGTTGGCATTTTGATCCCATCTGTGGCTTTTGCTGATTTTTGCTCATTTTCTAATTTTTTAATAAGTATTTTGAAATCAGAATACTCTAAGTTGCTCTATTTCCTTTACTATATTTCTGGGAAAATTACATTTGATAAAATTCACTGGAACATGTAAACCACAAAGCTTATATCAAGAATACTGTGAAATATTTCTTTCATCTTTTCATTGACTAGAATGACTTCAGACACATTTTTTAAGCTATTCCACACACAAAGACTGGGAACTGGTGAAAACTCATTGCAAATATACTCTACTGAATAACTCCAGATTAGAGCAGTTATGTCTCACACAAACTATGTTTATGTCTGACAGTGTTACTCTGTCAAAATGAACACTTACCTAGAAAGTTTCCTCACCTCTTTATTATAATAAAGGGGAGGGAGACCTTCTACTGACAGCCTATGGTGGAAAATCAACTTGTAGTTCATAGATTGGGTTACTGATTCTGAAGGCACAAAGTTCAACAAAACAAGGATGTGGAGATGGACCTTATTTTGACCTTCTTGCCTCCGGTCTCTTGTGTGCACATTTGACTTTATTTGCAATATAGAAAGAGTATCTCAATCCACAATATAGAAGAAAAAGAGAATAACAAATAATCAGACAAAGTCTTGATATCTTGAAGATGTGTCACGATCCAGTATTACAGTAATGCCTTCCAGCTTTGGGAGGTGTCTTGAACTTCTATGAATTCTCCTGAAGAAAAAAATTTTACTGATGTGAATACTCCAAAAATAGCAATCATAACCTAAAAAATTAGGATTTAATTTTGCTCACAGAAGCTACTGTAACTGATGAGAAAACACTTTTCGAATCATCTTCCTATTATACAATCTGTCTCTTTTAGCAAAGTATCAAATATAAGTAAGTGGATAATTTTCAATAACAAAATCTAACAAGCACTTGTTACGAACAAGTAGCAGTGATAGATCAAATAAAGGATGGGAAGCAACCAATGCTTTAAAATTAATAACTTTTTTTTTTCTAGAAAAAGAAGAAAAGAAAAAAAAAAGAGAAAAGAGAAAGAAAGAAAAGAGAAGGAAAGAAAAGGAAAGAAAAGAGAAGTAAAGAAAAGAAAAGAGAAGGAAAGAAGAGAAGGAAAGAAAAGGAAAG
>BJBW01004795.1:38689-60798 GCA_004320125.1 Scolopax mira
AGAAAAGAAAAGAAAAGAAAAGAAAAGAAAAGAAAAAGGAGTGTAAATGTTCAGACTAGTCATACAAGTGTGACACACACTCCATGAATGATATCTCGCCCTTGATAAATAGCAGCATTTTAATATATATTTTTACTCAGATGTATTGACTTGTACTTTAATAATGGAACTATTACAAAACAGTAAATCAAAGTATATGCAGTTTGAGTAAATTGGATGGTCTGCCCCTATGTCTATACTTCAATTTTACCTGGAAAATGTCATTTCGAAGACAGCAAATCTTACAGAAACATACTGAGTCAGGTTTGGATTTTCTTTGGTTGGTTGTTTTGGGTTGGTTTTTTTTTTCTGAAAATTTCTCAAATCTATGATGGATTTATTTCATGGTATTTTTTAAGTGAGCAGGACATCAACGTATAAATTGTTAGATCAATTACCTAGAAGACATAGAAGTATTTTAAGTTCATTTGTATCCTGTTCTGAACTTGACTTCTTACACTTGCCAGGTTAAGTGGTAACCATCAGGCTTGTTGAAGCCAATTATGAAGCGCACTCTATAATTGGGTACAGGAACTGGTCTGAAAGTCGCAGACATACAAAATTTAGAAAGTTTTAATATTGTCCGTAGGCAAAGTAGAAAAAAAAAATTGTTTGGGCTGGATTATTAGCAAGCTTTTGCAAGCAACGTTTTCCATCTATGATTTGTTCTTGTTAAAGACTATAGTATGGCTCATTTTCCACATTCCTATTTTAGTATAAGCTTTCATCCTTCCTGAAGGATACAATATGGTGTTTAGTTTTTGATTCACACAGCATATTTTGAGCAGTATGTCTAATAAAGACATACACTCTTCTGGTCGTCTGGTCTATTTAGATAATGGTAGTTCATTAAAATGGTACTGAGAAAATCTGTGCCATGGGGACTCTTTTATATTCCTGAGCAGGGATTTAGTACCTGCTGACAATTTTTCTGTTAATTGAGATCCATATCTAAGCCTGAATGAACTCTAACAGAGAACTGCTTACTCAGTATGAGGAGGGAAAAGGAAAAGAAGAAAAAGAAAGGAATACTGTTGCATCAAAACAAACTGTAAACATAAGAAAAGGATTTAAACAGTTTTGTCACTGTATGTCTTTATCTAGATTAGAATTGCAGTTTTGTTTAGAATATGAAAAAAAGGAAATAAGCAAATCACTTTCTATTAAACATGCTCTGACAGAAATATTTGCCTTCCAGCACCCAAATAGGTAACTCTAAATGCTTAAAAGCTGACCTCTTTTTGTCACATCTATTTACTAACAAATTTTTACTAACATTTCAATGAGACGACATGAAATTGGCCTGTTGGGACCTTTCATTTTTTTCATTGTAAAAATTCTGTTACTATCTTCTTTTGAATATTTTTGTGATTAATTTAAATGTGGACAAGTTTGAAAAAATATAATTGGGCTTTTTGTTAGGATTTCAGAAAGTGCCGAAGCTCTCAGCTCCTATTGGAACCATCTGATTTGATTTAAGGAAACAAAATCTTTTCCATCTAATGGCATCTAAAGACAAATGGTACCACCTGGAGAAGAACAGTAGGATCTATATGACAAAAACTGTTTGTTTTGCTTTTACTGTGGTGCATCTGCCTTCAAGCTCTGTATCAGGTCCTGTCTGTTCTTGAATATCTGTACTCCTGTACTCAAGTGTTATGACTTCAAGATTCAATTGACCCCTCTTGCAGACCAGAAGCAGCCTATAGTGCAAACATGTGAGGAGGGAGTTACAGGCTTGATCCTCTCAATCCAGTGGTACAAATACAATGCTACATTGCACCCAGGGACCAGACATGCTGTCCTCAGTGTTCAGTAGTGTTTTTGCAGAAGTGGCTCCAATCTTTCAGGTAGTTTCTTTTGCAAAAGGTGTTGGAGACATAAAAAGGAATGAAAAAATAAAAAAAGGAAGCCTGTGTCAGTTATGGTTTAGAAAAGGAGAAAAAATATCTCAAGGTAGTGAATATTTTTTAATTGCTGTTAAGAAAATGTAGGAAAATTTATTTTCTTCCTCCTCTCATTCATTCTTCTACAGTCAGGATTTTCTCTTGCACAACATCTCTATTGGTATTATTTAGAGACTTCTGCTCTCCATATTTTTGTCTTTTAATGATGTTACAGAGTTATTTAAGGATCTCATTATCATAAATATCACATTTTATTTCTCTAGTTCCCGTTCTGTTTATTTGTTTAAATATACACCCATGTATGAAATTCTCAGATTACCTCAATTCTAGACATTGTAATTTTTAAATTAGTGGAATGAAAGATTTTGCTAACTACACATGCACTATTTAGTTTTGGATTCATTGGTGTTTTTCTTTTAGCACAGTCTCACGCTGGACACTTAGAAAATATATTTTCTCATCTGGAATAAAAATAGTTTGATTACTAACATCTGTACTGGCTCAGGTGAGTGCCATATTTTTTTAATTTATTTATTTATTTTCATGAAGGTAGATCTCTTTTCCAAATGTCACATCAACCCAAGTCATGTCTTTGGGATCTTTCAGCAGCTGTTAAGGTGTCAATCATGAAAACCTGCTCTCTTTCTTGCCAGCTCTGCACAGAGGCTGTGGACAACTAATTTGGGAGTAGCAAAAAAATATGCCTCAAACTGCTGAAAATGAAATCTATAGTGTAGTAAGGAGTTAAAACTTCCCAGCATAACTGCTGAAATAGCATATGTAAACAGTTCATGAAACACAGACAAGTAGACTATTATATTACTCTCCTCTATTGACATCTAAAATCTTTCTTCTGATCCCCTCTGTCTGAAGTATCCCACTGACTAACAAAATAATCAGATATCTTTAGCAGACAGCAGGCTAAATTCCAAGTTGCAAATCCATGCAAACTCTACATGTACTGGTTTAACTATTCTTTTTTTCCTCCCAAGTTCATGACTTATTCTAGCAAGGACTTGTGAATTCAAAATGTAGTCATTGATGTGTATATCTGTGTGCTACAAAACTTCATTCCAGGCAAGTCATTGCTGTTTGAAAAAGAGCATTCCACCTTAGGAGTGGGGTAATCTCCCTTCAGTCAAAGATAACTTACTACTATACCACAATCAAGTGTCACATATTTGAAAAGAACAAAGAAGCATGAAGCATAGATTTGGTACTATGTGACCAGCCTCAGACAGAATTGCTGAGTACAATACAAAATTATTTTGTTACAGCATCCTTCATAGATGGTCCCTTGAATTTTTATGGTTTGGTATAGTCTGAATAGAAAACAAAAGATTCTTTGTAGACAGAAAACTGATTAACTATGTGAAACAGATTGAGGATTCTGAAAAAAAAATGATGAAGCTATGCAAGGGTCTAAACAGGTCTAAAACCTGTTTCAGACAACTGTTATTTTTTACAGAATGATTTACTGAAAGTGTGCTTTGAGTATGGATAATATAAATAAATGCATAAGCATTTTACTGTGCCACTCTGGTATTGATACATTGTGCCTTTTATAAAGTAGAATGTATAACATACATATTGAAAGAAATTTGGGCTAATAAAGACTGAAGTAGAGAAGAATTTCTAAGGAAAAAAGGAAAAATGTGCATCTAGAGAAGGAAAATATGAGTAAAGCAATACTGAAGGGAAAAAAAGGCAGAGGCATAGGAGCATTTTAACAACTAAAGATCCACAGCACATTTTTTCAGTGGTTCTGAAAAACAGATCATGTCTCTACTTCAGCTGTTACTGATCAATCAGGAAACTGGTATTACAGATGTGTCTCTATCAGGAGTGACATGTCATGCAGAGACCAGTGGAAGTCAGCAAGGCCCCCTCTTATACAGCCAAGTATTGGGAACATGTTTGAACTACAAGGTTCAAATGAGTGTAGTTCTTTTTCAGGTTGAATATAAAACACACTGTATATCTTAATTTTTCCACTAAAAAACACAAAATGTCTTTTGAAAATATAAATATTTTAAGATTCTATTTTTCTATTTTCTAATAAGATTATATTTGCCTACCTAGTATATATTATTTTACTCAGAAATTCAATAGAAATTTTTTTCATCAGGTCAGAATTATGACATTCTTCTACCAATATTTCAGTTTTATATATTATCCTCCTCGGTGCTCAGTGGCAAAAGATGTTCTGAAGCATATAGAAATTGGTGACACTGCAAACTTTTGACCTTAATCCACAATTAAGCCACTGAGCCACAGCCAGATCAATTTCAAGGTTCACCGCACTCATGACTCACATTAAATGCAGCTTACCATGGGGAAAAGGCAGGAAAAGGGAGGTCAGAACTGATAGTTTGGGCTTTTAAAAAAAAAAAATTCTGTGATGACTGTGATCACACAAAGTATTATTTCAGGCAACTGTTCAAAGATGGACCATCCTTATCCCACTGCAGAGTCCCTCGGTATATTTCTGTTAGAAAATAGTAATAGATAGGCTCATTGCTGGAAATAATTAACTTTAAAATGGTTTTACATTGCAAAAAAATGTTTAAAATTTTCAGCTTTGGCAGAAATTTCCTGTGAGTAGAATTTATAAGCACCTTCTGTAGTCTCCTACATAATCGTAAATACAGAAACTTGGTATAAGGATTTCCCTGACTGACAGTTACTTTTGGATTCAGAGCTCTGTATCCAAATCCAGATGGGATATAGCCTCTATAATGATACCCAACTAGTGGTTGCAGCTCTTCCATATGTTGAATCTAATGCAGGCTTGTCTGCACTGCCCTGGAAAAGTGTGTATTTCTAGTCCATACTGTGCTGGAACAGTTTAATCTTTTGGCCCTGGAGATTCTGCACTTGCTAGCACTGGAGATATACTGTATATAGGGGTCCTCCCTTTTACTGATTAGAAAATAATTTACAGGTTAGCATTCTAACCTATAGACATTCTTGCTTTTATTCCAGAGCTAGAGCAGATGCAAATGAAATATGACATCCCCAGATCAGGATACCTCTTTTGAAACCTCAACAGGAATGATGTCGGATACTTGAATGTATTATACATGGAGCTCCCTCATCCTAAAATTATAGTAAAGAGCATGTAATACACATCTAGATAGCCACTGGAGATAATCTGTTCCATGTTTGAGAGTTTTATGTTTTTACAGGCAAAGTTTTCAGGTCAAGACTGAGGAAAAAATAAAAACCAAAACCAAAATAACCTGGTAGATTTTGTCCAGCTTGAAATAATTTTATGGTCCTGATTTTTAAAAGATGCCAATTTGAAAGGTGTCTCAGTGTATATCCCATAAAAATAAGCACCTAAAGGGACTTGAGAAAGACCTGACATTGGTCCCTACACTGTAAACTTCTGTTGAACTCAGATGACTAAGTGAAAAAAAGTATAAACTCTCAGGTTCTAATGGCTATATTAACACATATTTACTTGTGCAGATATTTCACAACTACGCCTGAGTATTGATACTTCTATTTTGTAAAATATCTTGGAAGGTGTTGTGAAAGATACAGTAACATAATCAAGTTTAATACATGTAAATGTTCCTTCATTATTATTCTTTTCATTTATATCCTTATTTTCCCATAAAATATGCTTTCACACAGATTTTTCTCTCACTTCCATGGGCTTTTGTTTATTTTGAAAGGATAAAAGGTTGGAGAAGAGGAAAATTCTAAGGGAAGAGAAAAAAAAAAAGCAAATATGCAAGCCCATTCCTGAAATATTAATAACCATTAGGAACTTTCTGTAGGGACCTGGAACAGAAACCTTAATCCCAGCTAAATAATGATGTTATTGAAACAATATTACAGAAACTGTTTTAAATCTCTTTATGGCTCCTTCCAATTTAGAATAAAAGCATGTTTAATGTAATTTAATTTCTAGGATTCAGTTCTCTCCTGCTAATTGTGAAGGTCCTACCCACAAGTAGAAGCCCTTCTATGGCTCCTTTTACAATCTAAAATGTATAAAAATAAATACTAATTTATACTTGTAGATAGTTAATTGAGTTTAACTAAGTCACTTAAATTCATTAATTTTTGTGACTAATCATGTTTAAACAATCCTCATGAAAATTGTCAGGATGCAACTAACATGAGTACTGCCTTTGAACTTCAGTAATTTCAACATGTGGAGAAATATAAATTGCTGTTAAAATGAAACTTTTCAGTGGATAGCTCTGCAGACATAAAATATACAGTACATACTGAAAAGCTGGTAAAGCCTAGTTTGACTTTGAGAATGTCAAACATTCCTGAAAATGTTTTTTTATAATTATTTTTTATTTGAATATTAAAAAATCACTGTGTCCATGTAATGGAATACAATGTGATTTGTGAGCCTGTGGTACATGAATTGTAAGGGCAGTTGATTCAGCTGTTGTCTGGAAAAATTTACTCCCACAGAAGTACAGGTGGCATCTGAACTCTCATCCTTTAACAGCTTGTGCTTGAAAATGGATTTTTTCCAAGTGCACCTGCATATAGACCCTAATTTAAAAGGCATGCTGAGCTGATGGAAGACTTGATTGATGCTGTTCACGTTCCCTTCTTATCCTTTTTGACTTAACAGCAATTTGGTGTTGTAGGTATTAACAGATGGGGTTTTTTCTGATTATTTTCTGCTTCTAAAAGTGTCATTCTACAATGGCTAGGCACGGAGCATATAATCTTCAGAGCAGCCCAACCTATACTATAACAACAGGTAATACAACCAGGGGAAACCACAGAAGTAACGGCATACTTTACTGAAACTTCATGCTTACTCTAATGAATTCTTTCATTTATGGATTGGCTGGGATACTATATGATGAAATGTCAAATATTATATATACAGATTTTCTATCTCATTTCTTACCAATTATGTGAAAAGGTCACAATTAACTCATATATTTTTAAAATTCTATATATTAATGTAAATTGTATGTGAGGGGAGGAGCAGGAAAGGGTGAATTAACATCAATCTCTTCTTTTTCAAAAACACCACAAAATTCTGCAAAAGATTTGACAATATTTAAGCAGATTGACACCTTAAAGTCTGTAAAAAGGAAAAATTAGCTTGAAAGACAATGTCTTTGGCTCCTTTCCGGAAAAAAATAGTTGCATAGTCAGATCATGTATTGAGTCACGTAAACCTGTGAAAGACTGAGTATATAGAACAGGACCAAGCTTCTGTCCAGATTTCCTAGTATTTCAATATTTTCTGTGCTTTCTCTTCAATAACTTTATAGCTTTAATAATCCGTATTTCATTTTGATTTTTAGGTACTTGCTATTGGCAAAGATGAAATAAGATTATTCCAGAGAGAGAGAAGACTTTACTAGAATTAATACATTGAACAAGATGAGAGTCTATGAAGACTCAGAATCTAGTGGTCAAAAATAAAATCCTCCTGTCTGCTCTAATTTATTTCACATAGTAGCCAAATGACAGTATTTAAATGATAGAGGCATATTTTGTGTTCTACTGAAAATAGATGAAAGGTCAGAAAGGATGTCACCTTGCACTATGAGTCCATGCTTATGCTAACAGGCAGCAGGTATGCCCAGAAACACTCACTGGTGCTCAGGCCAGTTGACCTGGAGTAGCTCATCATGGTGTTAATAAACTATCTTGGCTTCTAAAAGAGTGTGAGTGCATCCAAACTTCCTGCTGGGAATGACCTCTGCAATGCAATACTTGTATTTGGAAACTGCTGGGAGAATAATGGCTAACACGGGCCAAAGTCTGCTAAGGATCATGCTATTAATTTAAAACTACAGATGACCAGATTCCAGTGTTAGGTGACATTTCTGTTCACTATTTAATTTATTAGTGCAAATGCAGCCTCTAGGTCCCTACCCACAATCCACTACTCTAAAATAGTATGGGGAACTTCTATGAGGTTAGGTATACGGAAGAAATGCTGGGTTCATAAAGCTATTTCTAAAAAACAATGTGTTTGTCTTGGAAAAGCAAAAAAACCTGCAGATGTCAAGCATTCAGAATCTAACTTTCAGTAAACAATATATTTGGACACTCTCCTGTATCTGCAAATATTGTTGTAATTTTTATTTTACTAGTTTATGCTTTTTTTCCAACAATCCAAAATACCTTTTATCCAAATGTTCTGTTGACTCTGAAAGGAAATCATTGCTGTAAAGCATATATTCATGCATATGTATGTGAAATATTTAATTCAGACACACTCTAACACATACACACACCCACACATATTTTCTAATTGAAAAGAACCTTTTATTATTGTCAATAATGTTGAGAGGTTTTGTATTTCTGTGTATTTTTTCTTCTTAAAATGGGAACTGTGACAAAACATTAATTTTTCACGCCCATGCTGCCACAATCTCAGGAGTTTAATGCACATCTTGAGGGATCTTTTTTAATGATCTTTAATTTTGTTATGCAGAGTAACTGCTTAAAATATACTGCACGTTAGGAAAAAAAATTGTATTCTATTTCATTAGTGGCAAATTTTTAAAGGGGTAAAAAAAACCCACTTTGATTTTGGATCCAAAAACTTAATAGTGATTACAAGAAATAAAATTATGAAACATTTCAAGGAATTATAGAAATTAATAAAATTATATGAGAAAAAAATGGATGGGTTGAGTAATAGCATTTTTATGACGTAATTTTATTCTAAATTTACTGTAATGATTTCCTTTATTTGTTCTTAAAAGTACTGAACTCCTGTCACAAGTGGCACTCACATCTTCAAACACAGAATTTTTATGATGTTAGTCTAGTTTATATGAATAGCAATGCTTATGTTTCTGTTTGTGTCATGGAGTTGAGGACAACAAAATTAATTGAGTTCCAACAACATAAAATTGCAACAGTACTGTAGATCTTACTTGTGTATTTCAGTAATGTGAGAACAGGATTTTGGACGATTAACACAGCTTTCTGGTTTTTCACCTACATAAAGAATGTAATCCAGTGCTTTACATTAGTATCTGGAATGCTTTCTTAGCTATAAAATCTATCAGAGAATTTTGACTCTGTGATGTGTGTTGCATTGGCTAATCAAATAATTCAGAATTCAATAAACACTGTACAGAGTTTTCAACAGTCTTAAATTGGCTTGCGTGGGAAAAGTAATTTTTTTTCAAATTTTAACATGTGTTGTATTTTCAAAATGTGAACATACAAGCTAAACTATGACTATATCATCCATATAAATTATATAATATAGTGTACTCATACTAAAGAACAAATGGTACATTGTTCTGAGGGTATCTAACACTTTGCAGTTCTGACATAGACCTATATGAAGGAAGTAGATAATTACCACTGTGGCATTTCCAAATATTTCTGTGCTTTCTTTAACCTAAATTTAATTATATACAAGAAGTAATTTACTTGGTGTTCTTCAAACAATTAAACTATTTTAAAACAGAAACAACAGTATAACTGTTTTAGTAATTATTTACTCCTTAAGTCTGTTTGTCATTATAGTCCTATTGTTAGAATTTTACATAATGGAAATACGTCAGAATAAAGGAACAGAGGATCAGAGCATCACAGCACTACATAAAATAAGGAACAGAGCAAGCTCCAAGCTAAATATCTCTTGATAGTTAGTGCAGAAGTTCTTAACCTTTGGAGTCTGAAATTATAACTGTTAACATTATGAGAGGGGGCTTCTTAATATATATTTGACATCAGAATGGCCTGTTTTCATAGCATCCCTAGTGCAAAATATATGCCTGTGGTGTTTTTGGTCTGAATCCAGACTTCAGATTTCATGACTCAACTTTCAACACCTCTCACTGTAATAAATCATAACAGGCAGTGAGGAATTTACTTATAATGCACAAAACCAAGGCCCCGAGTCCTGGGGACACCACAGAAATCTGAATTTTCCACATCTGAGAAGCAAAACAAATATTTTTGAGATTGCAAATTTGTGTTAGCAAATGGTGGGCTAGTAACATTATAAAAAAACAGCCCTGTTGTACAATGAAGTCCATTGAGCTTATTTCACTATGGCTAAATTTGGCAGGTTAATATGAAACAGTGAAGATTCAATGTGAAAAAATCTCAAGGGACTCAAAATTACTGCAAATATGCACCACAGGAATCTTTTGGGAAATTAAAAATAGCTTTTAAAGATTAGGCTTCTTGGAATATATAATGTGGAAAACGAATTTATTTTAATGTACATGTATTGTATCCTATAAAGAATTTCTCTTCTCACACAGCTGAAACACACTTTGAGCCCCTACCACATCTTCAGATTTGAAGATAGACTGAATAACTGAGCACAAAATGTCAGAGACATCAAAAGGTTTGGAATTAGGATCATGAATATGGTAATTCTCAAATTAAATAAGATTTAATAAGTATTTTTAATGCATGTTTCCCACAGGTTGTTAGTTGCTTTTAATGTTTCTTCGGGATCAGGTGGGAGGGCAAGAGAAAAAATAGAAACCAAACCAAACCAAAACAGACAAAGCAAAATTAATTCAAAGAAATAAGGAGCAGAACACTGCTCTTAAAGCAATAAGGGAAAAAGAAGGGTATTTTTGTTTGCATTAATTGAAAAAATATTAAAATAAAATCTTTTCTTTTGTCATCAAAAGCCTGGTGGTTTTTTTTACCTTGAAGTGGTCCAAAGGGGAGAAAAAACTAAAAAAAAAATCCAGATTTTTGTGGTAGAAGATGAAAATCCAGATAAAGGATGCAATGTGTAGTATCTTCTTGTCCTAGTTCAGTGTGTGAAGTGCTGGAAGCCAGGGAAAGTTGCCCTGTTTAACCTTACCTTAGAGTCTCTTTTCTCATGCTGTATAAGTAGAAATTAGGAAAAGAGGTAAAAATATGGAGGAATTCAAGCCAGGTTGGATGGGGCTTTGAGTAACAAACAAACAGAGTTTTTGTATTCATAGGAAGGGTGTTATTCAGAGAGCTTTTGTTATTTATTTTGTAGTTTTCAAATAGCCAAGGCCATCCTTTATTTTGCTTGTTTTCCTTTTTTATGCTTTTCATGAAACTATCATTTTAGTTTAATAGACAATGTAGAATGCTGCTTAAAATTTAATTTCCTGGCAGCTTTTGATGTGGATATCAGAAGTTACAGAGTGTTATTTTTATAGTTTCATAGAAAGCAGCTATTTTCCTTATACAAACAAAATTACTGATGCCTTAATAAAAGCATGGAAAATTTTCATATAAACTTCATACAAATTATGCAGACAGTTTAAAAGAGAGGGGTGAAACTCTGAGAGACAATACTTATGCCTCTGACATCCTATATTATCCTGATAATCTTTGACATATTTATTCTTTAACTACATTTCTAGGTTTCTACAGGGTACATTTTTGTTCTTCTATAAATTATTGCATTTGCTGATTGATGTTTGCAGAAAACAATACCTAGATCTTTAAATGTATAAAAATATATTGGACACATATTAGAATATCACTTCATAGCTTAGGTATTTGAAGACAAGATGAGGAAAGAAAATAATCCTCTAGTAACTGTCAAAATTAGTTAAAATCATAAAGTTTTACACTTATTTGAGACTTTGAGTATCTGTCTTTGATTATTTGTTAATTTGTCCATAACAAAATATAAGTATAAAAGAAACAAGAATGTCAAGTGATTGTGAAAACTAACTTTGGGACCTTAGGAGGATTTCTCCATAACAAAGACTGAATAGAAGGCCTAGAATAAAAAAGAAACTGATGTTTGAAGAATAATGACTAACAAAATTAAATTTTGTTAAAAAGTGAATATTTTTTTTAGTTTACAAAGTAGTGTTGAAAATTAGTAATGCCAAAAGCCGACATTATAAAAGTACATTTGCCAAGGAAGATATCACTATTAGTTATACGACTCAAGAATACAAAAGACTTGTGGGAAAATATTGAGCTGTTATCAAGCATTATCCATGTGACTTGAAATCTGCCAGATGACTGAAAACTGCCTGTAACAATTGATCTACATTCAGCAATGAGAGATTAAAGTCTAAGATTAACTCCACCAGTATAACCAAACTGTACATGGTTCAGGAAATTGCTGAGCAATAATAACTCAGTCATACACTAGCATCAATGTCTTTCATTCCAAATCTAATTCTTTGACACATATTTTGGAAAAAGGGAATACAAGTCTTTGCTGGGGCTCAAAGTGGGAACCTCTCCCTCCTCTCTGCTGGGAGGAATATGATGTAGAATCTTCCTTCCACATCACTCTTGGGGTCTACCTACATTTCCCTCTGCGCCTTTTGTTTACACAGGCTTCTTCCTTCTCATCTGTTCCCTCTAAAAACTGGAATAGATTTACTTTTAATGAAGACATACAAGTAAATATTATTATTTATTTTGATGCAGTTTAAGTTATAATTTGAGTTGTATGGGAGCTTCAGGGTTAGCTGTAGACACAAGAAACTTGTTTAATTAAATTAAACATTCGAAATGGAAAGGAACCATAAAGAGCTTTAAAACCATTTCTATAACATCTTTTCATTAAAAGCTTTATTTAACACATTGAAGGTGTTTCCAAACACATTGAAGATAAAGAAGTTGTTAGAAGTGGTCAACATGGACTTACCAAGGGTAAATCATGCTTGACGAATCTGAAAGCCTTCTATGATGTTATAACTGGATGCCAAAAAGGCCAATGGAATCCTGGGCTGCACAGGAAAGAGTGTGGCCAGCAGGTCGAGGGAGGTCATTCTCCCCCTCTACTCTGCACTGGTGAGGCCACAACTGGAATAGTGCATCCATTTCTAGGCTCCCTAGTTCAAGTGGGACAGGGAACTACTGGGGAGATTCCAACATAGGGCAACGAAGATGATTAAGGGATTAGAGCACCTCCCTTACAAGGAAAGGCTGACAGAGCTGGGGCTCTTTAGCCTGGAGAAGACTGAGGGGAGGAGACCTTATCTATGTTTGCAAGTTCCTAAAGAGTGGGTTGAAGGATGATGGAGCTGGACTCTTTTCAGTGGTTTCCAGCGATAAGACAAGGGGCAACGGGCATAAACTGGAACATAGGAAGACCCACTCAAATATGAGGAAAAACTTCTTTACAGTGAGGGTGATAGAGCCCTGGAACAGGCTGCCCAGGGAGGTGGTAGAGTCCCCTTCTCTGGATATTTTCAAGACCCACCTGGATGCAGTTCTGAGTAATGTACTCTAGGTGTTCCTGTTTAGCAGGGGAGTTGGAATAGATAATTTCTAGAGGTCCCTTCCAGCTCTGTCTAATCTGTGAATCCATGAATCCATGAAATGGTGTTTCACAGTAATTTATTGAAAATTAAATGCCAGTACTGCACCCCTGACTGCTGCGGTTCCAAACATTGCGGAAGTGGCAACCATGAATCCCTGAATCCATAAAAGTCTTTTTTCTGTATCCCTCCAGAAAATGTCTAATAGTTAATAATATTCTCAACTGAGATAGATGTCATTTAAAGGGAAGAACTCTGTCATGGTTTGGGCTGGACTAGCCACTGAGATTAACAGTCTGCTTTGCCTTTCTCTCCAAGGAGAGGAGGGAGAAAGATGAAGAGATTTAGGAGTTTAGGAAAAAACTAAGCTACTTTGATGAGAATATTAATAAATTAATAAAATAATTTTTTTAAAAAATAATTAATTATATGCAATATATAAAAAACTGTATCAAGTTTCCAGGATGATGATCATGTCATTGTTAGACACTGGGAAAGTCACAGAGTGGACAGGAGCTGGATTCCAGATCTGGATTCAGGAACGGCATCAAAGGCATACAAAGAAATAGAGCCATCCTTGGATGATGTCCATTGAAGAAAGACTGATGACCCTTTGATCCCCAGTTTTAACACTGAGCATGATGCAGATAGGATGGAATACCAGTTGGTCAGGTTTGGGTCACCTGTCCCTTTTTCTCCTCCTTGCAGTTGTGACCACTCTACAATCTTCCATTTCTGTGTCTCCAATGGGGCAAATATTGAAGTTAGCTGACTGTAGTTGTTGTAGCAATAAGTACAAGTAAGAGCCTCTCTGCATACCATTCTTTGGTCTTATCTCTCTGAGAGCAGTTTCTGCACGATATGCTGTTAATCAAGTTTCAGAGAGTTAGAAGAGGCTTAGCCACAAAGTAAAATTACTGAACAGAAAACTGGTTCTGTTTTACCTCAAACCAGGTAAAGGTCTTCAACATGCCTTTCTGTGAAAGAAGTTTTACCAACATTCCACTTAGGTTTAATGAAAGGCTACTGTAATTGACTGTGATTTTGCCATTTGGATACTAGCTCCCCAGAAGGTAATAGAACTAGAAATATGGAGAGGAACAGCTGCTTTTCAGTGGAGCACAAGCCAGGCTGATTAAGGGTAAAAGAATTAAAAAAGAATCAGGGTCTGAGGTAGTTTACTTGCTGCTGTTGATGTAAAATATATAATATATAGGCGAAAAAAACCCACTTCTGAAAGGGATCAAGGTGCATTAATTCTAATAAGTGATAAATTTGAAATGGCAGACATAATAGCTCCTTTCTATCCTCCTTTAAGAAAACTCATTGGATAATGGCTTCCATCCCAGCCAGCATAAATTTCAACTTTGAAGTACAAAAAGACATTTTAATTTAGTATGTTACACTGCTGATGTGTCTTTTTCTTCCTCTTTGTTGGATTTGCCTGACTCTCATGAAAATGAAGCCACTACTTATTTAAATATAAATTATTTAAATGGAATGGAATGGAATAGAATGTTTTCAGTTGGAAGTGACCTACAATCATTGAGTCAAACTTCCTGACCACTTCATGGCTGACCAAAAGATAAAGCATGTTATTAAGGGCATTGTCCAAATGCCTTTTAAGCACTGACAGGCTGGGGACATCAATGCTAGAGGCACTTCTCTAGGAAGCCAGTTCCAGTGTTTGACCATGCTTTCTTATAAACCACAACATATCATTAGGTTTGTGAAAAGCAGAGGGAAAGGAAGAGCAATTTTGTTATGTTTGCACACAGAATCTTTTTGTTAAATTTTCTATGATCCTAATATATTTGAAAGGGAAAATAGTTATTTTTGCTTACATATATTTTCATTAAACCTGGCTATAAGCTTTTTCATTGAATGGTTTGTCCCAGAAAAATGATCTTCATATTTTGATCTAGAAAATTTCTTGATATTTTGTTTTCTCCTGTGAAATAAGATTACCTTTTCTACTTCTTACCAAAATATTTTGATCAATTTAGAATGTGTTATTTCAGTTTCTCTTAAAACAAACATAAGCAAATAATTCCAGGATATTCACTGATGCAAAGATTTAAGACTTGCCTTACAGACGACTGAAAATGTAATCTTAGAATCTCTAGATGATGAGTCAGTTTTTCAACCACATTTACAAGTCTGTGTTTTGTGTATAGGTGCAATTTCTCACTATATTTTTGCAACATAAACCAAAATACAATATTAATTATTCTGCCACTAATTTAATATCATAAATCTTTATACAACATGTGGCAAGAACTTCAGATGATATGAACCCAAATTTTAACCCATGAATTAAACAGCTATTAATATTTTAGTATGCTATGAACCAGCCATTATTCTTATTACTACTTTTTTGTCATATAAAGTTTTAATCATGACAAGTATTTCTTTTCAGTGTGGATATCAAGTGTCCTTAATATCTTGTGAACAACTTTAATAGAACATTTCATTAAGTTAAAATGAATTTATCAAATTGACTCATCTATGCCTACTGCTCTGACATTAATAAAGTCATAGCCCTATAAAAAAGATGTGGTTTTCTTTGTTCCATATATTGGTCCAGGTGATTTATAAGTCTAACTCCACCTAGCTCTGAAAAATTTCTTTACTATTTCTCTGCCTGAATACAATACATTTCCCATACCATGATAATAGTATGGCAATTATCTCCTTAGGTTCCTTTGCTCAAAGTACTAGTCTTTATAATTTTTTTATTTTATTTTTTGGGGAACTAGTAACTTTCTATTTAGAGTGTGTGTCCAGTGAAAATGTGAACAGCACAACACTAACTTTTCTGTCAAATACCTTAATATGAACCATCGCCTAACAAGTCTCTTAAATTTTATCTCTGAGGCCCAATTTATACCAGCTCTGCTGATACATAGAAGCCATACGTCTTCCAGATTTGGCCCTAGAGAAAGATCACTAGTGGTATGGAGCTGATGGGACAAAGCCTACACTAAACACCCTCCTGGCTCAGCCTGTGGGGCACTGGGACATGGCCAAAGGCAGCAAAGGGGAAGGTGTTATGGCAGCGTGACGATGCCCCAGCTGCTCCTGGCTGCTGCAATGGTCCTTTGCAGTTGAACACGAGTTACAAAAGGGTTTTGCCTGCCCTGATTTCTACCTGGGAACTGCTTGCTTTAGAAGCAACCTGGACATATATTTTATGATCATGTCTCCTCACTGTTGTGGCATTGTACGCCACAGAAAAATAGCAGTACATTACAATAGACGATGAAAAGCGAAGATTTATTTAAGCTACATATAAAGTTTAGGATGAACAGTCTCCTGACATAGTGCATTTCTCCAACTTGTCATTGGTAAGTTTCAGCTTCTCAAAAATATACACTTCTGATTTACAGTAAGCTCAAGTGTTTGATCTGGCAAGAAATTGAAATTTGAAAAGACAAACACAATAGTCTAATATTTATTCTAATATAAAACACATTTTTCCTCTGCTGTCACAAAAAATTGCAATGGATTTTAGGGAAGGTAGAGTGAGTCAGAGTATTTGTCAGAGAAAAAAGTTCAGCTGGGGCAATTCTAACAAGCAGATTAATCGAATTACAATAGGGAACCCTAAGCACCCCTATGTGTTTAGAACTTATGGAGTGTTTTAAGCTTTTGATCAAAACTGCAAAGATTACTATTGAGTAAATTATGTCCCCTTGCACTGCTTCTAACAACAAGCCTGGAATTCTGTATTTGGAAATGGATGTTCACTTCTCCATGCTTCTGAGCTCTACTCATGCTTACATGACTTCTGTGTTTTCTCTCTTAATATTAATAATATGAAATATTAATAATATGAAATAATATGAAAAATGTCTGGAAAAGAGAAATCATCCTAGTCTAAATAGTATTCTTGTATATATTTCTGCAGCTTAGATGGAACTTATAGACTCTAGGTCTTTTGCATCTCTATCTCTATCTACTCTCACTTTGGACCCAGAAATCCAATACTGTGATATGTAAAATACAACAGTAGGGACAGTTACTTAGAGTGGCAATGAACTTTCAGTCACAAAGTTCATGGCTAAATATCTCTAGTCAGGCTCTTGAACTTAGTGGCACCTCTGAAAACAAAAATTAAAAGTGTCTGGAGACTTCTGACTTGGAGGGAGAGGAGTCCAAGGTGTGAATCTAACTGAAGAAACTTAACTCCATGCAACACAGAGGAAAGCGTAGACAGGAGTGCTGCTTAATACTCAGCCTCATGCTTTGCCCCTTTTGTTATTTTAGGCAATTCCTTCCTGAGGATGCTGGTTGTAGAAGACCACTTTTTGAGATCCCAAATGTTTCCATGCTTGGAATATAAGGAAAAAATTTTCAGATAAATAGGCAAAGGTTTCTGTATCCATTTTAGATGCAATATGTTATCCCAGCTGGTCTTCAGCTGCTGCTGCAAAAAGGTGTGGTTTTTTCTGTAATGTAGCCTTGTGCAGATAACTCAGACACTCTTCAGATGATACCTAAATTGGTCCTAGAGGACTACATTAAGTACATGAATTGTCACCTATGTGTTCAGCTAGTCACACAGAATAAGTCAAGTGTAACAGTGTCTGAAAGTATCAATTTGTTTTCAAGGGCTTTAAAAGGACCCTAGGTTGCTACCCTTCATGAAGATGCGTACCCTGATTGCTATCTTTTTTACTGACATCCTTTAGCAGATTAAGATCTTGTGTCTTGTAAACCATTCTGAAGAGATACAATTTTTGGTGACCATCCAAGAACTCCTGTAGCGTACTGCATCGTAAATCCAGTTAGGATGTTACATTTTGGGGGCTATAAAAAATTCATTGTGTTTTATGCATTTTTCAAAGTGGGAGATAGTTTTCCCTTCCAATTCACAAGAAACAAACAGATAAATAAAAAACAACTAACAAAAAAAAAATCCCCCCCAAAAATCCAACCTTCCAAAAAAGTATGACCATATATCCTCAGTGCTGGAAAAGAAAGATGATTCTTAGAAAAAAACCTGGTAGGAAGAACATATGCAAGCCTTCACTTACTGTATAAGATTATGGGAATCTACATTTATAATTCAAATATAACTGGTTCAAGGTAAGTGAAATCAGAAAATTTTGGGGAAATTTCATAGTCTAGCAAAACCCTTGCAACAAATAATGTGAAAAGTTATTGCAACTTTTTTTAAGTACTTCCATTGTTAATGTACCTCAATCAAGGGTAGCTTACATCTATAATTAGTTAAGCCTTCGAAATATTCAGAGTAAATTTAAAATACTACTGTATAAGTCAGTAGCTGTTACACTGTTTGACATTTAATGTAATGAGTAGATTGGTCTTAGTTGAACTAACAATGAAAAAGCATGCACAAGTGAGTTTTCCATAAAAATGAGGTCTTCTTACTATGAAAATAAACTTTATTTATAATCTACAGCGTGTACCAAAAAAATACTTGAGGTTTTGGGGTTTTTTAAAATCCTTTTCTTTTTTCTGTAAAATGTTACTTTTTTCATCTTAGACTGAGTCAAACAAGACAGAAACCTTTGTCAGTCTGATGAGCAGCTACTGCTGACACAGCAAAAATAGACAGAAGGAGAAAGCCAGGCTTTCAGTAAGCTACTGAAAATGGGTGTAAAATATTTTCCGATTTACTCTTTTATACTGGCTGATTAAGTAAATAGAAGACAATACAGATTTGTAGAAGACAGAACTTTTCTAGCCAAGAGAAATGGGTCAGATATTTGTCAGAGCCTTGAGTGCATAGATAGACCTTAATTTCTCTGAAACCTCATTTCAGCTCAGGCCTCATCAACTTGTCCTCCCATGAGCTCTCAGAGGTGCACCTGCCTGGAGCTCCTCTCTCTCGGTGGTCTTGGACCTTCATTACATCTGTTATAAGCCTGTCTCCTGCTTCTGCTGATTGGGTTCCCTGGATCGACACTGGGAGGATGATGGACTTGATTCATCACCTCACCTTTTCTGGGGCTTTCAGTGAACGCTATCACCAGTACCCAGCTCTGCCTGTAGTGCTCAGACCCTGTGGGACCATGTTCTGTTATTGAAGGCACAGCCTGTGCAGGGGTTACCCTTGGATCCTGTCTCATCCCCCTCTTGAAGCAGACCTGCAGGTATTGAAATAGGAGAAAACTATAGAAATATACTGAACACCCTAAACTGTTCTTATTTATTTCCAACACTTTTTATTGAATTCTTGTTTATTGCCAACATTTCATTTTCATCTATTTTGTTGATGTGACATATTTCTGGTAATAATACAAATGCAATAAAATCAAGGGTGTCACAAGACGTTTCAAAAAACCTTTAGACATCTTTTTACCTTTTCTGCTGTGACTCCCAAGGATATCTTCATGACCAGTGTAAGCGGCAGAGAAATGACTCTTCAGAGTAGTTGAATCAGGGCCCACACCAGCTGAAGCACGATGTGCAAACATCAGCCGTTCCAATTTATGCATAGGATCACAACCCGAAGTTTTAAAGAAAAGCAATCCTGCTGTGTCAGTCTGAAGCAGGAACACACAACTCACTTGACAGATTCAATCAAATAAGGAAACTTGGATAATTACCATATTTAGCTTATGAGTTTGCCTTGCCTTGCATAAGTTTTTTCACTGAGATTTCAGTTAACAACAACTTGTGGTTAGATGCAAACATCGAACTAATGGAAAGTAAATTGCAAAAATGGCATAAATTAGTGATGTGAACACAAACTCAATTTCTACAGGTAAAAATGTACATGAACAATTTAACATTGCAGAATGAAAACCTATTCTTGTTTATCTTGCTCATTAAGACCCACTTCACATAGTTTAGTCATGTATAGGTTTTTTTGCGCTGTAACAAAGTACAAAGGGCTCTTACAAAATGTAGATGCTTTGCTTATGCTTTTTTGATGGGAATAAAGCCCGAATGTATAATAGTGTGATCAGTGTGAGGTATTTAGGAGGTCATAAATAATTAGATCTAGCTGACAACTAGAAATTTTTAAAAATTAATTTTTAATTAGAGAATCTGAAAAATCTTAATGTTAAGAGTTAAGTTAATGTTGGGAGGGCCTGTCCAGGGTTTGTCACTTGATGTAATAAGAAAGATGCTGTTGTACATATCTCTGCTCATCTTTGTGACCCACTCCTGTTTTATAAAACTAATAGGGTTAGAAACAGCACTTAGAACCATCCGCTGGTAAACCCTATGCATGTAGATCATAAATTACAAAACACTTAACGTTAAAAGGGACCTATAAAGGTCACCTAGTCCCAACAACCACCCCCCACCATCAATCTGTCACTTTTTACCCTTGTTCTAACTTGTAATTTAAAGAAGCTAAAAAGAAAGTAGTATCTTCCATGGGTTTTACATCCAAACAGCCTTTTATGCATGTAAAACTGGGAGTCCTTTATTCTAGAAAAGTTCTGTACTTCATGCAAGAATCCTAGTCCTAGTTATATATGTAACATGCTGAGTTCTAAGGGCCCATTTAAAGCTGTTATCTTTAGAAATTTCAACCTTAGAACTTGGGGTTAAGAAAAATGTCTGATGGCATTGTTGGCTCATCTTTGATTTTGATGATTTATACGTTACTCCTATTTTGGAAAGTGTTCTGAGCAGTAATGGAAAGATTGGGAATAACATGTAAATTTCAAATACCAGGGGACAGGCTTGGAATAGATGCTTTGCTTAAGGTTCCTGAACAATTGCCAAAGATAATATGTTATGTGTTTCTCAAGCCAAAAAGAAAGAGGACAGCGGGAAGTGACATGTACAGAGGAAATTAGCGTGAGAGATGAATTTTGCTTGAGTGCTAGTTGCAGAGATGCCTTGAGTGCCTGAACTCTAGGCACAGTGTGAAGAAGTACAAAAGGGAAATTGTAAAAAAACATTTCAGCAGAATTGTTGATTTAATGAAAAAAAACCCCACATGTTTATAAAAAAAAAAAGACCTGATAATATAATTTTTGGGCATCTTGCCTCTTGCCTCACAGTACTTGCAATATATTAAGCTAGACAATATTTTAGAAAAGAATCTGACATGTTATTTTGTTCTTATCTTTTTTTTTTTTTTTAAAAAAAAATACAATAAAAAAGGCAGGAAGATTTCTAGCCCCATGTATGTGCAACTGGCTGCATTTCATTAGACATCTGTTGGATGTAAAATGATATTTGGCACTTCCTGTTTATGACAAATTGTGGCCTATTCTCCTTGCCACCTTTCTATATGAATGAATTAAAAGCATCGTTAAAGTGGACTGAAAGCCATGAACCTCTAGAGTAGTAACAGACATAACATCTACATCAGCTCCCACCATTAGTGTGCTTACCTGTATAGAAGGATGAATCAGTTTAGACTGAAAATTAGTAAATGTGTATACAGTCCTTACAGCAAACAAGTAGAGCAGCATACTGTGAATATAAGCAAAAGAATTTTTATATCTAATTCTACTGTACATGTATATCACAGAATCAAAGAATCACAGAATCACCTAGGTTGGAAGGGACTTTTTAAGATCATCTAGTCCAAACAATGAGAAAAAAAAAAAACCAAACAAAAAAAACCCACACCACAACCCACACCACACAACACACCACCCAACACTAATCCATATCTCCGAGCACCATGACAACTCGTCTCTTGAATACCTCCAGGGATGGTGCCTCAACCACCTCCCTGGGCAGCCCATTCCAATGCCTGACAACCCTTTCAGTAAAGAAATATTTCCTAATATCTAACCTGAACCTCCCCTGGTGCAACTTGAAGCCATTGCCCCTTGTCCTATCATCTGTGACTTGGGAGAAGAGATCGACCCCCGGTCTCTCTAAAGCCTCCCTTCAGGTAGTTGTAGAGAGCAATAAGGTCTCCCCTCAGCCTCCTTTTCCCCAGACTGAACAATCCCAGCTCCCTCAGCCTCTCCTCATAAGACTTGTACTCCAGACCCCTCACCAGCTT
>BJBW01004796.1:0-72500 GCA_004320125.1 Scolopax mira
ATTAGACACCAGAACTCATCTCAATATTTCTTTTAACAAAACATAAAGATGTGGAGCCACTAACTTTAAGCCTCTTGTGGCTAAAATGAGATCCCCTTTACTCAGTGCAATTCTAGGTTCTTCAGTGCACGGCGTTGTGAAGAATGTTTTAACACCTTTAGTCACAGGGCAGCAGACACCACTGTAATCTTCTACTGCTCGATACCGCACCTACAAATTTGAACAGAACATGCAATGTATTATTGTAAGGAGCTGACAGCTTCATACCAACAACAACAAAAAAAAAATCAATTCAAGCATACCATTAGATCTGAGCATAATGACAACAGCTGTCAAAACCACTCTAAATTCTAAACTAACTGCTTAACAATGAAGCACAGTCATCTTTATTATCACTTCTCTTACCATCTGGAAATTAAGGAGCAAATGCAAATAAAGCTAAATGCTAAGTTTAATTAAGCAGAGAGCTGTAGCACACTGTTTGTGCAGAAACACAAAGTATTTAATTACTAGGTTTAAAAATCAAGGAAAAAAACAATCTCAGCAATTATTTTCACTTATACTGATATTTCAAAGTCATTTCAGATCAAACTTCACAAATACTTACACTTCTTATTCGCTTGTCTGCTTTCTGTTTCAGTTGCTCTATCTATAAATGATTACAAATAGAAATTTAGGCATCGTTTAGTTTAAGAGGACTTGTGTATTCAACACAAAATTAAGTCATGTATTGAAAGTAGTATAATTATTGAATATATATTGAAGTATAATTAGCATTCGAAAGCACTCATAAAAGCATAACTTTTTAGTTTATCAAGGAAGGGAGGGAGAATAGTTGACAGAACTCCTGTTTCTTAAGTATATGTATTACCAGTCAGTTTGTTTTAGTTGTTTTAAAAGTTGGTATACTACTGCAAAGGAAAGCAGGCAATTAGCAGGGGAGAATTAACTGGAGATATCATCAAAGACCAGTTACCGTCAAACTGTATTGATGACAGCCATCTCTTACTGGCCAATCCAGCCCATCTCCTTCAGGAATCCCAGACCATGTAAACACTTGCTTGAAGTTCTTCCATTTGCTTCCCATGTCATAAGGAAAAATAAAGATCTCACCCGTTTGGTAGTACTGGATTCTGTCTTTGGCCTGGAAAATAGGTAAGAAATACAGTACATAAAAACATACCCTACAAACTGCAGCTGAGCAGCAAATATTAAGAAAGTCAGGTCATATGGCCTGTAGTCCATGAGACCTAAAGGTAAATGTTTGGAGACAACAGCAGTAAATTTCAGCTATACTAACCCAAGCTCTTAAAACCACTTACAACAATCATGGCATTTAGAAGTGTGTCTGGTTTGGGTCCCTCTCAGACCCTTTACTCTTTAACAACAGAGTTGCCTCGATACACTGATTAATCCACTCTATGCTCTGATTTTATTTTTTGGCTTTTTTCAAAGACTGATGCTTGATTATTTCTCAGTTACATCCAAAGACTTGCACAACTCAGGGTTATTTGATGATCATGAGCATAATTCAACGTTGGTAGTGTCTATTCCACCTCTAAGAAGCGTGTATCCAGGCACGCTCCCAATGTCCCACATTCTGCAGTCCCAAACTTTTCATTCTTTCAGTAAGGATGACATCTAGTGGAACAGCCACAGAAGAGCTTGTTCTCTGTTGCAATAATGTTGTTATGTTTATTAAACACTTGTGTGTTAGAGTCTTTGATCAGCTTTCAGAGGGGAGGTATTAGCAGTATGTTTTACACTAAAAATTTTAACAGATTATTCCAAATCCGACTATACGGATGTAACTGGGTTTTCTTTCATTTATGTTCTATTGTCCCATTACTCAAAGGCCTAACAGGACCAGGATCCAGCTAAGCCAGATTCTGTGCAAAGAGAAAACATTAAAATACTTAGGAACTTATCCACAGTCAAGACCCTCATGCTAATTTTCACACATTAAAAACAGATAGACAACAGGATAATAATGAAATGTTTATGGACTCTAACAAAATAACCTGGTAGCACTGAACTAGTTTCTAAGCATTGTCAGGTTTGCTTCCTCTAAACTTAGTTTCTGCTGCTTGGCTATATTTCTTCTGAAAAAATCTTATAAAAACCTATATAAATATATGGAAATCAAAGAGAAATTTGAAGGTGAGAATACTAGGTCTCTCATTATTTTCTAGTACTTCTTCAAAATCAAGGAAAATTTTAATCAGAGAAGTAGGAAATGAGGAAAATCATGAGCCAAAAATATGCCACCTAGAATGAGCAGAGGAAGTGAGGAATTAAAGACACAAACGGGGACAATGAGAAGCAAAGACAACTCAAGTTTCAGATGAAAATACCCACATATTCCAAGCAAATAAGCAAAGTCTCTTAAAAGCAAATATTTTTCTATGCTCACACCAATTCCCCCAAACAAAAAAGAACAGTCTAGGCAAGAAAATGATTTCTCATCTATTTTATTCAATTTCAGAGACGGTAACCAAAAAGCTGGCTCTAGATGTCAAGTCAGTGGTGAATTGAAATGACATCTTTGGTTTAAATCCAGAGAAGTGAAACAGGAAATGGATAAATATGGAAAATAAGCTTTGTAACAATACATTATGCAAGAAAATTGTAATAAAAGCTTACCTTTTCTTCAATCCAGGATTCGATTGAAGTTTTATTTGTCAAAATGACTTTCATCTAAAATAAGTGTTACGTAAAATTAGTTTTTATTTTCTCAGAAAAACATCAGCTAGGCAAAGAAAACTTCACTTAACAACTAAATTGGTATCAAACAACAAAGCAGTTTTTACAGGCTTAAATGAAAGCTAAATAACATTCAAAATTCATATTCAGCATAGATATATGCTAATGCTAATTCTCTAGAATTCTACAATAAGACATTACCACATACTATTTCAATTTATGCTTAAAATGAGTATTTTTTGTTTCCGTCCAGATATCTCAAACATTTGAAGTAATCTATCAGGCATGTTTATCACTCTTTTCAGGGATAGGGGCATGTATTCCTGAAATACTAAGTATTTTGCCCTTTTCAGAGAGTTTATAACATCTCATGTCTTCTTAGTTTTACATTTTCAGCTCCAAGTTCTCCCATGAGGAAAAAAAAAAACAAACATAAAATTGTGGTAACAACATAATTGGGAGAAAGCAACATAAACCCCTGGAAAAGTTATACAACATAAGCTGTAAGCATCTGCTCCTATCTTGATTCTGAATTCTGTTACTTCTTCACAACCAAGCAAAACATAGAGATTTCAGCTTCTTTGTAACAGAAGATGTAAACTTACCTGGATAATGAAAAGCATACCAACGGCAATAGTTGTTCCTAATGCCAGTCCTAAGGCAAATAAAGATGCAGCAAATGCAGACAGTCCAAAGGGAATAATAGGTCGAGGGTCTCTCTTGGCTGCACTCATGTCAATCTTGACAGAACTCCACCCAAAAGATATCTGCAACGGGAAAAATATCATAATTCAGCTCTAGAACATTTCAACTGCTGAAACAAAACAAATTGCCACTAAGAAATTTGGCTCTGAAGGCAGGTGCCCAACTTCTGACAGGTTTATAATGCAAGTGGAATAATTATTAAAAAGTAAAAAAGCATTCAAAAGATTTTTCCTCTTCAGAAATACATTCTTTGCAAGATGCAGGCCTTCTCTAGATGGAAAGCTAAATAAAACTGCCACCTTGCAACCTCCACAAGAAGTTAGGCCTAAAACCTGCAAAAAAAAATCTGGACTCTGGCACATAAACAAAAATGCATTCAACAGTTTCAGAAAATGTTTGTGTAGCACAGTATCCACTTTCAATGGAAATGCTACAGGTTTTGCTCTGAAAGCTTTAGCAGACAGCAATTCTCAACATTACTGCTCTGCAAAAACAACACACAGCTTTCATCTGTTACACTCACTTGATGTTTTCAAGCTCTTCATTGCAACCACAAAGGCTGAAATCAAATCTCATGATCTTAGCCATAGATCTGAGATAAGGGATGTATTCCAGAACAAGCTGCACTCACTGTTGCTGCAGTTAAGTTTTCCCATTTAAAAACAAATCCAACACCATTTATTTTTGGTTCAAAAAAAAAAAAAGGTACATTTTTTTCCCCTTGAAGAAAGGATACAATTCTTTAGAAGTGGCAAGCAGAAGAAAATAAATGGCATTTAACTTGTGTGTTGGAAATAAATAGCAGCTAGTTTCTGTGCCAGCCAAAACACAGCCTGTCCTTCTCTATATAAAGTACTACTCAGAAACTGTCTTCAGTCAGTGCAAAGCTCTAGAAAACTCTGAGATTATGACAGTGATTATGATGGGGGGCAGGCAGAGGAGAGAAAGAAAAACAACTTTCTCTGAATCCTCCTGCAATCAATGAACATACTTTTCACAGGTCAAAGCAAAACCAAGAGCACATGCTGAATGAATTAACAAGGAATTCCACATGCTGCTTTTTTCAGGAAACCAAACAATCTCATACCTCCAAAAATAAATCACTCACCCATCTAACTTAAATATTATGTTAAGAACTTAATTATGCTTTCTTACTCTGTTGTAAAGCTGAGTGTACATAGTCATAACAAATATGAAAGAAGCGTGAATGCATCCTAGTGGAGCTAAGAGGAGAAACAGAGTGAAAGATGCATGATTCTGGTATCCACAGCAGTTGTTGATCCAAGGACAATGGTGATCCATTTTCATGACACATCTGTAAATAATAAAGATACATTAATATAAAGGACATTTATTATAATTTCCCAAAAAGCACAAAGAAAAGGACAACTAACTTTCCATTGATTCATTTAAACCCACTAATTTCCAACAGATCAACACAACAGCATCTTTCTTTGTTGCTATTTAGAACAATGTTTCATGTTGCAGAGTGAAAGAAAGCAAAACAAAAAGTGCTCCCAGGTCCTACCCTCTCTAATTATCACTCCTCTTTACTCAAACTTCCTAGTAGCTAATAAACACCATATTCCACAGTCAGGAGACAGAGGCCTAGAACAGGAAGTGCAAGAACTATCAACACAATAAGCACTATTATTGCCAATTCTTTTAAATAAGCACACCAGAAAAATAAAGGAAATATCAAGTCCCCCGAGAGCTACTTGCAGAACAAGCATATAAAGATACACAGCCTGAAGTGTGTTAATGCCTCTTACTTTTCCATAGTAGACCTTCAGAAAGCTTGTCAATTGCTTATATCACTGTAAGTCTGTTACAAAATCTATTTAACAAGCATAAACACCCCTAGAGACACTCTTGCATTCAATACAAAGCTGGTTATTTTCGTTCAGCTTACAGGTGCAAGAAAACACCAGACAAAAAATTTGTCCACGTCCCAAATTGCATTGATTTAACTTAACAGGTGTAAAAAGTCACAAATTTTAATGTTGCAGTTATCTGCATCAAACTTAAGTGACAAACAGAAGATTGAATTACACAAATATCCAGGTCCTCTGAAAATAAAACCTAACTGTTTTGGATCTACAGACCTCATTGTCTTTTAAACTAGTCCATTACCAATAGCAAGTTCAGTTTCTTCCTTTTAAAGAATTAGTTGTTCTTCATTAGTATATACCTAACTGCCACTGTATAAGTTCTTGAACACATAATGCTAATTATCAGCACAAGTGTTTCTGAAGAAGTTCCTAGATCTTAGCTAGAGACCTCAGCCCATTCAGGTGGGCCACAGGAGACTCCAATCATGCACTGAAACTTGCCATAGCAGAGAAGACCTTTGGCAGCAGTTTAAATTATCTTCTTCACTGCAATAGGCTAGAAATATGTGCAGAATGAGTTACTTTGGCCAGAAAATTCCTAATGTATATCAGCAAAATGATTTGGAAGATGTGCTTAAGTTTCTGCTGTTTTATTTATTTGACAAAACATAAATTATTTAAAGAACTTGCTTGTGCAAAGACAATCATCAGGATCTGCTGCCATTTTCTGTTAAGTCCTCAGTGTAAAGATTGTCACTCAAGGAAAGGGTTCTAATTTTAAATCTCAGGATGATGCAGCCAAATTACAGCACTGCTCTACAGTTTCAGTCTTTACTTCCTCAAAGTGCACTGACTGTGGATCTTGTGTTTATAGGAATAACAAATGAGCGTGTATGCTGCAGTATCTGTTTACCATGTTCTTGAACCCAAGATAAATCAAGTAAACCCAAAATAAATGCAGCTACAGCCTGGACTGCAGACAGCTCAAGTGGCTTGTTTTTTTCAAGCTGCACTAAATTCTAATGCAGCTATTTATAATAAAAACATAATTTAGTTCAAAACAAGCCCGTTGGAAAACTAACACGTAAGAAGGCACAAACTTTAAGTTGACCCCAAAGGTTTATTAGTTCACCAAACATGCAGACTCCCCTTGAAAAGAAAATCTTTAGTGAAGAGTAAAGAACAGACCAAAATTTCCCCTCAGATCAACATTTAACCCTTATTTGGAAAAATGACAGAACAGGCTTTTCTACTCCCTGAATGTTTAGACTCAGAACTTACAAAGGACTGAAAGATTTTCAGGTATTTACTGTCCAAAAGTTCATAAGAGGAACCGATTACAAGCCAAAGAGAAAACGTTAAAGACAGATTTATTTACTAAACTAAAACTCAGTAAAACCATATAGAAATCATACAACTAGAAAGTGGAAATATTTGTAATGGGTATAGTGTTTATACAGAAATCTTTTAAAAATGCACAATGCAAGACTTGGAAGAATAAATTATATTAAAAGCTCATCATTAGATTAGAATCTGCTTTAATATGAACTTAAGACAATTTTAAAGAAAGACAGTACCTGTTACACTTTCGACAGTGGTGTGAACGTGGTGCCTTATAAGACTGACACACTTTACAGTATTGGAGATACATGCAATCCTGAGATTTTTCCTTTAAACAGAAGAACAGGCGTGTTAGAGATATAAATAATTCTACCAGCAATATGTATCTTGGCACTTTCCTAACCTAAGCATCTTCGCTTTCTTCTGACAGGGCGTGTCTCATAACCCAACCCTACTTAATGATAGGTGGCATGGAGAGAGAGAAACAAAATGAAATAATCTCTTGGCTATCAATGCAGCTATCTCCCATTGTTTAAAGTGCTGGTTGCTAAAAGAAATAAACGGTTCTTCCATCAGAAAGCATGGCTATACAAACAGGGTTTCATAGTGAAGTTCTGAGTGTAAGAAACAGCATGAGGCCTTTATAATTAAAAAAAAAAAGCTTGTACACCTTCTGCACCTTCTCACTATTTTATACCCTAAACTAACTAATAAGATATAGTGCTGGTAAACATTAATGTTCAACTAGCTTTTGTTTCCCTCCCTCTTTTACATACACACACATACATCAACTACAGCAAGACAACAGAGAGACTTGTAGATAACAAATTGTAATGCTGGCCAAACCCTTCTGTTCACAAAGTGAAACACCCAGTTCTCCTGCCAGGACTGTATTAGGATCTTTTTCTCACTAGACTCTGTTCTGAGAAATATTCCACAAATAGAATTGTGATTATTACCAATCTTTCTATCATGCCACTGGAACACAAACTCCAGCCTGCTGTCTTGAGATACGGAACCTGTATAAAAATGGTCTTTGACTCCTGTTCTTTCCAAGAGACTACTGAAGCAAAGAAAATGCAAATTTCTACCTTAACTTATAACACTGTGTTGAACATAAGAAAAACATATAATTTTTTCAGGCTTACATAAAAAAATTAAACACGTTAAATGAAGTTATTCTAATCCCTGTTATTAACAGCAAAGTCTTCAACACAACAGGGTGTGCGGGGTGTGCAGATAACCTTGAAGGTCTCACTCCTGGCTAACAGCAGTACTGGTTTCCTGTTGTTTTGCTTTGAAAAGGCGCTGTAAAACACAACGATTGCTGCCAACAAAGAAGGGTTACCGGTTAGCCCTAGCCCGCCTTAACCGACAGAACAAGGAAGGGATGGAGCAAACTGGAGCACGCTGGAAGCGGGGGCAAAGCGGGATAGAGGCAGAAAGAGATGTCGAAACAAGATAAGGAGGAAGGAGCGGCCCAAGGGGCTGGCTGCATTCTTTAGGGAGAAATGGAGGAATCAAAAGACAGGCTCTGATCCCCGCACACGCTCCTCTCGGAAAGGCCGCCCCCGGCCCCCAGGGGCAGGTCCACCAACCCCCCCCCCCCGCCCCGGGGCTGAGGCGATGGATCGAGAGGAAGGGCTTACCGGCGTCCACCCCAGCGGGACGTACCCCGGGCCGACAAACATGGCGCTGAAGTAGTTGTACAGGATCATGACGGTCCAGTTGAGTAGCATGATGAAGTTGACGCTTCCACCGGCGGTGTCCAGGGGCCAGTACCACAGCGCGGCGTCCGCCATGGCGGTGGCGGAGCACACGGTCACCACGGCCAGGGCCACCAGCGGCCCCCAGTGGCACAGCCGCCGCGCCTGGCCCAGCCACCCCATGGCCACCGCTACCGCCGCCCGCCCGCTGCCGCCCGCCCGCTGCCGCCCATGGCTCCCGCCGTCCCGCCGGCTGCCCAGAGACCGGGCGCGCGCTGAGGAAGGGGAAGGGGCGGCGTCGGGGCCGGCCGGAGCTCAGCCCCGCCCCGCCGGCCCGGGGAGGTGAGGGGACCGGAGCCGGCGCTCGCCTCCGGATCAGCCACCGCCCCCCGGCGGTCCGTTGGCAATAGAGTCCCGCCGGGAAACAACGTCTCCCTGTCCCCGCTGCACTGAAGGAGCGGGGTTACAAAGAGCGGGGTTACAAGGCGCTGGGGGGGAAGGGGCTGCCCGCTCACACCCGACAACCCGCCACCCCCAAGCGAGGGTCGTTAAGGGGCGGGGTGCTGGGTTGCGCTGGTTAAAAACCCCTGAGCGGGGTGGAAAGTCTTTCCAGAACCTGTGATGACGTGTGGGGTGCAGGGGGGGACGCCTTTGCGGGGAGCAGAACGCGGAAGCGCCTGGGTGCGGAGCGGCTGGGGGCGGCCGACTGAGCGGGGCGTTCTCGGCAGTGAGAGCAGTGGGGCCACCGCTTCCCCACCACCACCCTCCTCAGCAGCACCGCCACCATGTCCTCCGATTTCGAGAGCTACGAGCAGGACTTCGCCGTGCTGACGGCCGAGATCACGGGCAGGATCGGGAAGGTGCCGAAGCTGGTAGGAGGTGAGCGGCGGGCGGGCCGGAGGGGGGTGGGTTGCTGGCCTGCCGCCGCGGAGAGGCCGTCGTCGCTTGGTGCTCTGGGCCCACCCAGCCTTCGCGGCGGTCGCTGCGCACCCCAGGCCCGTCCTGCTCGACCGTAAGAGCCTCTTCGGCTCCCGGAGCCTCCGGCTTCCCAGCACCGAGCGCTCGGGGTGGTGGCAGGGGGTGTTTTAGTGTGTTCTGTCTCCGTGTCCGGTCACCCCAGCGTGTCGTGTTGCTCCTCAAGCAGCAGAGTCAGGATTCTCCTCCTTCTGTTGGAGTAGCGAGGTGTCTGGCGGAGTGTATTAAGAATAACCGGACAGAATTAAGAATTATCTCTCGCTGGTGGGCTGTGAGGATCGGCCCTTCCCTCCTGCCTGGCTGTGGGGCTGCACAAAGTGGTGCCGGCGCTGCTGAGGGGCTGAGAAGCCCAGGGGTCAGGGCCGGGGGGGTGATGCCTGTACCGGTATCGCTACTGGGTGCTGTTTGTTGTGGGGGTGCCGCACCATCAGTCCTGGAAATCAGATCTCTTTCATGTGGCATAAACGTGTGACTTAATCCAAATCGGTATTTTTGCTGGCTGCTGTTAAAACATTTGATTGGGATAATTAGCTGTGGTGACTCACACGTAGGAGCAAGTTCAAAGAAATAAGTGTTCATTTACCTTAATGTGTTTGTCAAGAGCCTGCAGCATTCCTGGTCGAATTCACCATGTATCCCTACAGTACAGATAATAATGCTAATAAGAGTGTTAGGGTAGAAAGCTGAAAATTATAATCTCTTTAACCAATCTAGCTGAATCTTCTACCACATCAGTGCCCAAATACAGGCTCCTAGTACAAGACAGAAGGAAGCTGAAACTAGTGGATTTCTCATCTGTCCCTCTTGTAGCTTGCTTAATGCTTCTTCTGTTTCCAAGTCATTAAATGTTTCTGCCTTGACTTCCTATGTATGTTTCCCAAAGCTTTAGGATGCTTAAATCAGGGGAGCGGGTATCCTATAAGGGGGGAATAAATACACTCTAATGGTATACTTTTCCATGTGACTAAAGGAAAAAGTATCACGTATCCAGGACCACAGAATAACAGCCTACTTTTAGAGTGAGAAAATCATCATGAAGAGATGAAGTAGTGACTCTAAACAGGATTTGAGGTAGGTGGTCAAGTAAAGCACATGATCTTCAGAGGTCCAAAATATATCTGAAAATGTGAAAGGCATAAGTAAGGGAGTTTAGAATTAAAAAAAAAATCTGTTTGGTTTTGGAAAGTTATCTCCAATTCCAATTTTAGCAAGGTAGAAAGGCTTCTGATGAATTGGGGTACTGTGACCAATCACAAGCATGATTAAAGGACAAGAAACTATGCCTTTTCATTGGCTTAATGAAATTATTTTGCTCTTGAGTTTAACAAAAAGGATACTTCAGTCACAATCTGCAGGTATTTATGAGGAAGAAATCTTTTCCATTTTGTTAACAGAAACTTAAAAAACAAAGAAGGGAGAGATCCAAAGAGTTCTGGTGACTGAAAGTCAGAACTGGTGTAATTCAGTTTGCTCAGAAATGATATTTAAACTGTAAATGGTCTCTGGAACAATTTACTGAGGGGTTGCAGTGAATTCTTCCCTCATGTAAAGTACCTGATCAATCAGTATTTCCCCCTTGTTTGGCTTTAAACACAGTGAATTTAAGGACATCTAGTAGGAACAGGAAGGCATCAACAATACATAGAGACTTTTGTTCTTAAAATCAGTAGTGCTGCACAATGAGCTTGTGGAAAAAGAAGACAGATTTAATTTCCTAATAATATAGATTTTGGAAATCACAAGTGTCTGTTCAGTAGTAGGAAGAACATTCTGCTTAGTAGGAGTGGATTTCCATAATCCTCTCCTTGAATCAGCCTCCCTTACTCACTTTGGGAGACTTTGAAGCTTAAATATGAGATGTTTAAAGCTTAAATATGAGATTGTCTTAAACAGTGACATAGCCTAGAAGCAGCAGGCTTTTAAATCATGATTGTTTTATATGGCCATTAGAAGGATTTGGAGTTTTGTGGTTTTTTGAGAATTTGCTGTCCTCTCAGAGGAGATAGAATACATGTTTGTTGCAGGATCAGTGCACATACTGCCAGTGTGCTACTGGGCTAAATAGCCTCAAGATAAGACAATGGTAAATGACTTTATTTTTTTTAAGAAGTGGCTTTTTCATGTTAGGGTTTGAGGCTAGTTATACATGGTTTGGACTGGCTTGCGTTATAGCTACTTCATGCGATGTATGTTTATGGGTGAGTGGATTGCCTCACCTCAGCTTTCAGGGCTGTTTATCTTTCATCAGCAAAAAATTCATGTACCACTTAAAACCAAATTGCAGTCTTAGCTAATAAAGGCATTTGACCACCTGGGAAAAAAAAAATCTCTGACTGTGCTGAGCACTTTAATCAGAAATATTTTAAATACACGTTTTTCCCTTGTTTCTTAATAGGAACATTTGCAAGATCTTTGCTTCTTCATCACCAGGAGTTCCAGTTAGTTCTTGTGGAGATGGCTGGGAGAGCCTCAGAAAGAGGATTGTGAGGTGGGAGGGGGACATGAGGAGATGCACATGAGGTGGCAGTTTTCAGCAGCAGTGATTTGAGAGAGATTGCTGATGGCCTTCTTCCTCCACGCTGGAAGAAGCAGGATGAAAAGTGTAAGGACTTGTGCTACTTCCACGTAATACAGAGAGAGATGTCCTGAAGTCTAGTGACTGGTTTATTTCCTTCTGCTGCCCAAGACGGACCTGCTGTAAGCTTCGTGTTCAGTTGATTGGAGAAATACTGCTTAATTGTTTTTTGCAACATTCCTGTATTTGGTGGTGTCAGGACATGATGCTGTCTTGTGTTCTAGGAGGATGATGGCTCTACAAACAATCCTGTTGTCACAAATGCATAAATAGTTCAGCAAGAAATGTAACAAAGGCACTCTGATACTACAGAAACAATAAGCTGAGGGACAATAGACTGTCTTGGGAAGAAACGTCTTCTGTTGAAGCAAACGTCATCTTGGAGAATTAAAGAAAATGTTCTATATTGGGAAATGGCTTTTAAATAGAATTTCTGTGATGATGCTGTGCGTCTTTGAAGAGTGAAGATCACTGGCTGATGTGTTTTACTAATATTTCTCAGTGTTTCGGAGAAATGTCTGTCTTGTGGTTTTACCAGGTTTTTATATACGTTTTGATTGTTTGACGTGCAAGTGAGTTGTTTTGTCAGCACAAATGGTGGTACTTAGACTTTTTCCAGCGCAGTAGCCTCTGTGTTGTGGTTTTTAGACCACAATCTAGTGGTCTTGAGTGCTGTTATTCTTCTGGTACCCAATACCTGCATTTTCTACTGGGCAATCAAAGCACTGTATTTTGGTTTCTAACATATTTAGCTGAAGAAAGTCCCACCTTTAATTTTCTGTTGTAGCCCTGTACTGGAGTTTACTCTCTGCATTTTGGGTCTGGCTCATTATGATGTGCCTTTTGAACCCAGTTCCATAACCTAGAGAGAAACATGTGTTGTTCCATTTGTCTCTGCTCTTGGGCAGTAACTTCTGGCAAAGTGGTGAACATGTAAAGTTTCTCAGCCAATGTAGGAAAATCTGCATGTGGCCCATGAGCTGAAGCACTTTGTTACTCAACCTTTCCCTCAGTGTGTACTAATAAAAAGAAGCAATCCCACACGTGGTGAGACTGCTCAGTCTTGGTCCAGATTTTTTTAATATGTTCGTGGTTGTGAGATCAAACCAGTCTTTTTATGCTTGTAGGCAGATTTCTGCCTTTCTGTATTTTGGGGGACAAAGCAGTGACTAATGCAAGAGCAAAGCTGAAAGAACTGAGGAAAAAAATGTAGTAAAAGCTTGTTTCTTTTAAGAAAGCGATACAGCCTTGTGTACAAACACAGAATGAATTTCTTTGTTTGCAATCCTTACCTGGAAGAAAAAAAAAGACCTCTTCTATTTCCAGTTTTTATTCATATTTTGTCGATTTGACCAGTTAAATTATACACATTAAATGCAAGATTTTCTTTAGAATATTCTTTCTGGCAACGTGGAGACAAAAATTCTATTCTAAATTCAGATATGTTTGATGGAACATTGTTGAGTTTTTTTATTTTCTTTAGAGGATATTATCATTTCTAAATTAAGAAAAAAACCATAAAAACTCCTTTTCATTCTTTCGTAAAATGGACGCGTATTTCAGGAAATGATCAAATAGGCAGATTGGGCCTAAGACATCATGGAATAATACAGTTTGTAATATGAGGATCTCTGATTGGATCATAATTTGTTTGTCCTGATCTACTAGATTAGTAGCAAACTTCTCCGACTCCGAGTAACTCCCTCTGACCTCATCTGTTGTCTCTGAGCAAGTGGATCTTGTGCCTTCCTTCCCATGGGGATTCTGACCGTGAAAGGATTGCTACCTTAACTGTAGCAATAAAACTGAAAGTGAGTGGTTTGAAAAACCGTCCCAGCATGTTCTTTCTGATTGACAGTGTTGTAGTATTTTCTGTTTCTGTTGCTGATATCAGCCTAGAGGTATTGGCAGCCCTGCAGGCTTACACCCACCAGGATGCAGCTAGAGAGGAAAGCACAACCAAGTGGGTGATGCTTATACTCTGGTAAACTTGCTTTTCCTTACCAAAGTGACTCTGCTGGATCCTGCCCCCACTTCTTGCTCTGGGACTACATGCAGTTGCTACAAGTTCAGCTGCTTTCCTGGAAATCAGTGAAGATAATGCTCCAAAACTGCAGTGCTGGGCTGTTGCCATGAGCCTGCTCACGCTTCTGTGTTTGAAGGAACAGCAAAGGCCTGTTGTCAGAGGGTCTTGCTCTCAACAGTTGCTCTGGTCACCAGCTGGATGATTATGTATTGATAAATTTGGGATGATGTTAAAATGCAACTCTGGAACTGGGTTGAAATTCAATTGAAGTTCATTTGAATACCTGCTCAATTTTATGGGAGTAGTTTTAGCCTGACTTCCTTGTGTACTAATGAGTTTTCTCTACCAAATGTCCATACCTTAGTATCTCTTTGGGTAGGTAAGACCTTACTCAGTGGAGCACTATGTAGCTCTTGTAATACAATTACACACATAATTTGTACAGCATGAAATACCTTCCCTACTTTATATCCCTATATTTCATGTTACTTAATGTGCATGTAAATTGTATTTCAGTAAAACTCAGGGAAATACTGAAATTGCTATAGTACATTTGTTTCCTGCTGCTATATTCTTAAAATTTTATTTCAGCTTCAATAAAATGGTATTGTGTGTTTTATATCTTACATTGTTTTTCCTTTCATCCATTGTCATCTTGCCTGATTACAAATGAAGGAAAGAACAGAGATGTTTTGGGATGCTGGGGCAGGAGAATTGAAATGTGCTGTGGGCAAATGAGTGGCAGATTCTCTTTTCTTTTGGGTTTAGTTATGTTAGTGAGATAAATCCCTAACCATTAACATTTTCTGGCTTGGGTGCCATCATAAGAACCTGGTGGGGAATTAAAGACACATTGCTAGCAGAGAACTAAAAGTGCTGCACAGAATGAGCATTTCCTACATCTTCTGCTGTAGTAGAACCCACCAGCTGTGGCAGTGTGAATTCCAGATTTGCAAGAAAGCTGCTTTTTTTCCATGGCTTTTACTTTGTAGAGAGGATTACTTGATGAAATTCTGGGCCCCTTTCAAGGATAAGAAGGGAAACTCTGGGAGGATTTAGAGGTAAGCTCTAACTTCTCAGGCAGAGTTCCCTGTATTCAGAGGGCTTCAGTGTTCCTCAAGATTTTATTTTAGCTGTGTTTTGCCAGACATATGATTGTATCCTCAGAGGACAGCTTTTCTAGTCCTCACATAGCTGGTTATTTGCAAAGATCTCTGCATTATATTCAATGTGGAAGGATGGACCTGAACCTGATCCTCTCTGCAGGCAGAGCTGCAATGTATGTAACTGGAGAAGGACAGATCGTGATGTTCACGTGTCCTTAGATGAGAACGTAGAGTATCTTGGGCAAATGAGAAGGCAGGCCCATGCAAATGTAATGCAGGGTGCTGTGGAACAGCAACAGCAGGGCTGAAACACAACTTGCTTATGCTGGGGATGCTTCCCCCAACCACTTGTAGCAAAATAGTCCTTTCAGAAGTGAGTCTGTTGCTTTTAAGGAAGGTTGTTTTAAGGGCATGTTTTACTTTGTATGGCAGAAATTCTGGTTTTGGTTGCTACTTCAGCACTCCCCAGTTCCTGCCTATGGCACCCAGTTTGCTTCAAAATAAATCTCAACTATATACATTTATTAAAGGGTGTCCTTCTTGAAGTTCAGTGGCTTGTGGCTTGCAGAGGATCAAAGGAGAACATTAGATAGCCCCTTTCAGTCAGTTCTAGAATACAAAGAGATCGTGTGGAAGAGAAGTAGAGGTGTTCAGGCTAAAAACAAAAACTGTGAAGTTACACAATAAAATCTCTTGTGCCAACATAGACTTCTCCATCAAGATCTCTGGGGAGCAAAGACTGGAGCTACTTTTATGCAATTTATGTGTTATCTGCTTCATCAGTAAAACCAGCAGCACAGGTGTCTCATGATGCTCTTGGTTTAAAACGAACAATGGTGCAAAGTGTTGTATGTTCAGAGCTTTGTTGTTGACTTCGTTCAGACAATGTGTGGATTTAGTCGGAAGGGTGGAAGATGGGGCCATGAGAGGGGCACGAGGTGGTGCGAATGGTGGGATTGCAGCCCCCAAATGCCTACAGCAATTATGCAATGGGGGGACGTTCTATTATCAGTGACTGAATATTACTTAGAAAGTCCCCTTCTATAATAGAATGAACCAAATAGTCAAGCAGTTGGAGTATTTGGCAGAGGTGACACTGAATCGATGTTCCTGGTTCATAGTGGATTCTCGGCCTGAGAATGGATGGTTAAAGGCAGGTCCAAAGTCAGACATTCTCTATAACTGAGATGTAGATTTGTTGGGGAACCTGGCAGAGGATGATTGCTACATAAGGCTTATAATTTTTAAAAATTTTCATATTTTATTACAAATTTGTATTTTTACTGCTACTAGAAGACGATGGATTTCTTGTAATTACCATGGAATTTAATTTTGTTTCTGTTGAAGTGAAAGGAATAGAGTTCTAGACTCAGCAGGGGAATAGAAAACACTTTTTTTTTTCAGTACCTGGACTCATTATAAGTGGGATCCTTGATTTTGTGCATCTCGTACTTTGCAAATAAATAGGATAAGCCTTCGTTCTTAAACCATTTTTTTTTTCCATTTGAATTAAGTATGTGTCTTCTCATGCATTTGTATACACCCAGCAATTGCCTGCTGAGACATAACTCCTACACCTGGAGCAGCTCTAAGTGCTTTCCTAACTAGGAAATGCTGCATAAGGCAGAAGACTTCAACGATTCTCCAGTCTCTGTTTTTGTTTGGTTTTAACTGATACATATAAGCTTTTGGAATGGTGTATTTTTCTTTCATGGCAAGAGCACAATTATATTTGTTATATTGATATTTTCATGATTCTGTTTCAGATGAGAAGAAGCAGATGGTTGCAAATGTTGAGAAACAGCTTGAAGAAGCAAGGGAACTGGTACGTTTTGGCTTTTCATAATTAAACTGCAAATTCCATGGGAAAATAATAGGATCATTAGCGGTCACACTTAACACACATGATGCCCTAAAAATACTTAACAATAATATATTAGAAAATTAAATAATATTTTTGAATATTTTTTGAAACAGTTCTTATTTGCGGATAGGGAATACCCAAGAGGAGTTAATCTTGTGTTAAGTGATTTGAGATTTAAGTTATTGCTGTAAACTATTACAGGCTGCTACAGGCTTTCAGTTGTGGATTAGATCTTTTACTTTAGGAATTGAATTAAACGTTTACACACCTGGACTGTTTGTTTTGTTCTTGTAGGATCCATGCATCTACTTGATCTAATCTGCCTGATTTTCTGTAGAACAGCAGGTCTGGTTTTGCTAATTTCAGTGAATAAGGCATAAAGGTATTTAGTTGTTTGAGGTCAGGGGGGCAGTGGAAGTGTGGGGTTACTGATCTGAGAAAAGCAGAGATGTTAACTGAGCATTAGTTAGTGATCTGCACTGACAGAAGAAAGCAATATATGTTAAGCAACTGTAATTCTTTTGGTTTAATTTGTTCCTATTAGAGCCTGTCTATCCTCCATCTGGATAGATTGTAAAGTAAAGTTTTGTAAATGTGGGCTAACTCAGCAAAGGTGCCAGTGACAGTTGAGATTGATTTTTTTCCCACATGGGCAATAGTTACTTGTCTAAACTTGCTTTTGTTTATTGCTTGCAAATAAGTTTGGTCTATCGAGTGTCTGAAATGTAGTCTGACTGCTAGGATAGGGAAAGGAAATTAGTTCTAGCCTAAAAGTTCTTATAATTGAGCAACTTGAATTAACTATTTGGTTACTAGCTAAGTGGTAATATTGAAATTAACTTTTTAAGGTGGCATAGCAAGAAAAAGGTCTTTAAGGTGTTTGTTGACATCTACAGTCTTTGGGTTTAAGAATTTAATTAGTCTTGTAGACCAGAGCATTGGAATAGCATCCAGGAAAGGTGGATTTTGGGATGACTCTACTGCAGGTTTACTCTGTGAGGATGGCAAGGTGCCTACCTTCTCTGATTTGGTATTCTCAATGAGAAACATGTTAAAATTACTGTGTCATCTCATGAGGATGTTCTAAATTGAGGCCTTTTGGGCACTTTTATATTCAAACAGCTGAAAGAGAGTAAAAATCGAGAAAAGTTTTTCATCGCTTTTCCCTACAACTTGACATGGCAAAATAGCAGTACAGGGGAGTCAGAGCATTGGTGGTCTGATGAAAAATAATTCAAATTTGGTTTTCTACTCAGAGTAAGATTGGAAGGAGCACACATTGAGTTAATGGCTCATTACTTTTCTTCTCATGTCAGAAAAAGATCATCTAAATTTGTATTTATTATAAGATTAAAAAGTAAATCCTGTATCTGTACTTTTGTCCTAATGATCAACTTCATTTAACGTACTGGCTTTTCTTTCACGCTTTTGTTTTAGATCTTGTTGCTAATGCTGCTAGACAGGTGCTTAATTCAACTATTGGCTTTAAGCAATTACCTAACATGTTTGTGATTAATGTCAAGGCTTGGGTTTAAAAATCAATTTGAACAAACCTGTTAATAACAGAACTGATTAAAAAGATCCTCTTTTAAAATAAATGCTACAGTAGAAAATCAAAATAAACCTAATTCCTTGCTACTGATAATTTCATACATTGTTTTTTTTCATTGTCTTGAGTAATCAAAGCTGGGTTTAGCCGATTCTGGTTTATTTCCTACTTGGCTAGGAAATAACACTCTCCTGTATTATAAATATTATTGTAGAGATAATCTATTTACATTGACTAACCATTGATTGTTTTAAAACACTGTCTGCTTTGTTTGGGTAAAATCACTGGTGTAATTGATTTGATCTATGTGCAGAAGTGACACCAAAACTTTTCTGACTCCTGGGCTGCTTTTTAAAGCAGAGCTGTTGAATAAGAAATCTCTGGAGAAAGAAACCCTGTCATTCTTCATCCTGTGTGGAGTATCTGAATGTTATTTTTGCCAAATTTTTAAGAAAGATGAATGTTTAGATAACCTTAGGGAAATTCTTTGACTTAGCATTTTGGAGTGAAGTTCTACTTTTAAGAAGTGAAAGACTGTTTGTGTGTTATTTACCTTTATGTTTTATGAGGGAGCCATTACAAAATTGTTGTGTTGCAAATGCCAAGTTATACTTACCTAGGCACTTGGTTTTTTACCATAGATCTCTATTTTAGTTCCAAAACTTCAGAATCAGAATAAAAAGCAAAGCTTACAAGTTTCATAAAATGCTAGGAACTCTTCAGAGCGATTTCTTGTGGAAATGTTCTTGTGGGAGGGGGACACTTATTTTAAGTTCTCAATAAACAACATCGTCAGCACTTCCTTACTTTGTTGTATTTTTTTGAATGGAAATACCAGTGGCTGCTCTGTTTTATTCTGTATCCGGTGCTGGGAGTGTCCTGAACATTCTTAGGAGCAAACCTACTAGATTAAACACCTGAGAAGCCTTAAGGATGGGGCCTGGTTTATGAATTTGGGCAAGAATTAGGTGCCAAAATGCTCAGCTTCACTGCAGTGGTGGCAAGTTTGAACATAAGCAATAACAGGAGATTGAGCAGAGATTGCGCTTTAGGTTTTCTGAAGAAAACCTGAGCTTCTACAGATGTTTTGAGATTTAGGTGCCAGGTTGTCTTTAGTTTTTAGCTCTTGTCTTATGTATGAAAAATACGATTTTATGACCAATAATATGAGGCTTGAAAGTGAAGATGCATGAAATTAGGTTGCATGTATGTTCCATCTGCTTGAACCACTATCTTCTGCATGACTATGCATAGAAATTTATCAGCCCAGCCACAAAATCTCATGATGAAAAAAAATAGTGTTAAATGTTAGTTAGCATAAATATGCATGCCTCATCATTGCTCCTTGGACCTTGTATTCTCTATGAGAATGACCATTTTGGATTTCATGAACTGTGGTCTGATCTTTGCTGCAAAATCAGTATTCACTGGGACATGGTTTCGTTTCTATATAATAGATAAGAATTAAGACTTCATTAAAATATCCTGACCTTGCACATAGAATTTTATATATGTACGAGAAATGTTTTCTATCTTTATAGGACACTTGAGATCAAATATATTGAGATGAAATTGATAAGAAATGAGCCATTAACTCCAGCCATCAGTTTAGTTTATAATACCCCTTTGGAAAGCTAAGCCTGAGCCAAAGAACTAGGTAGAATTAGAAATTGCTTTGTATGTTTCAATTTGTTACTGACTATTTAATTAAAGTCTGCTTTACAGTTCATTATTGAATATCATTTCATATAGTCAGAATAGATCAGGCTGAATGACTTCTGAGTATCTGGTAATTCTATTGATTAAATTCAGCTGCTTTTCTTATGAAATGAGGATGAAATTTCAAAGTATAAGCAAGTGGTTACATAGGAATTAACTGTAGCTGTCCCTTGTGAAGACCTGTAACTAGTAGCTAGGGACCCTAATTGAAAGGCATTTCTGTTCCAATGCCATATTCCTCAACTGACATCATAGGAGGTGAGTAAATATTGTTTTAGGTGTCTACAGCAACCAAGGAGAGGTATTCTTTTATCTTTGTAAAGCTAGTTGGAAAGATTTTAAAAGGCAGGTAAGGGATTCTTCAGGTGTGCAAAATAGAATTCCTGAGCAGAGAGCACCATGTAGAGGAGGCTTCGTGACTCAGTGGGCAGGTAATTAGCAGGCAGCTTAGCCCTGGTTTATAACTCCTTTTTGTTTTCTGTACCTTTGCACCATATTCTTGTGTTTTAGGCCCTTTCGTATTCTACATTAGTATTAAGCAAGTCTTAAAGGTGCAGGAGCAGGCCGTCCCATGTGCTGAAAAACGAGCCATTGGGGAAAGAAATGGCCTGGGAGATATGCTTGCAACTCGTGAGGAAAAATGGAGAGTTTTATGACTTTTGTGAGAAGGGGCTGGCAACTCAGGAAGACTACAAAGATTTGTGAGGCTATGCAAGAAGAAAATTAGAAGGGCCAAAGACCAACTAGAACCTCACCTGGCTTTGGATGTTAAGGACAATTAAAAGAAAAAGTTTCTGTAAATACACTAATAATAAAAGGAGGATAAGGGGAGATCTTGTCACTCTCTACAACTACCTGAAAAGAGGTTGTAGAGATGTGGGGGTCAGTCTCTTCTCCCAAGGAACAGGCGATAGGACAAGAGGAGATGGCCTCAAGGTATACCAGGGAAGGTTTAGATTGGGTATTAGGAAAAATTTCTACACCAAAAGGGTTATCAAACACTGGAACAGGCTGCCCAGGGAAGTGGTGGAATTGTCATCCTTGGAGGGGATGTCAGTTAGGTTGATGATTGGACTCGATGGTCTAAAAGGTCTCTTCCAACCTAGACAATTCTATGATTCTTTACTCTAAGACTAAATAAAAAAAGCTTTTGAAAGGTATATTCTCTGATGTTTTCATGCATTCAATTGTATACAGGTTCTTTCAAGAATAAATAACTGAAATTCAGCTATTTAATATGCCTACAGAGATTTGGGTTGTAGATTTAAGCACTCAGTTCAGGCTTTGTAATTCTGTAGAGTACACAGTATTTAAAAGAACAAGAATTATTTTATTAAACATAGAGGTTAGTGGTAAATAAAACTTTAAACATGTATATATATGTATACAAATGTATAAATACATATATAAATATGTGTATGTGTGTAAAAATAAATAAAATACTTTTTTAAGCTAAGGGTTTCCAAAACCACACAGCTAGATGGAGGTAGGCTTTCTTCTGAAATTTGTTTATTTGCAGGAAGTTATTTAACCTCAGTTTTACTATTTTCTTGTAATAAAATGTATTTATCACATTTGGAGTTGAAATCCAGAAATGTTTGACTAGAATAATTTCTTCTAAATGTTAATAATACTTTGTCACTTGTTTGTTGACTTAAGGCTGTGTAAAAGATTTTGATAAATTGTTTATATTATGGAGAATAAACAACATTTTTTTCTATAAGGAGAAATATTTCTTAGTATTTGTGAAAAATTTAGGTAAACTCATTCTTGCTTAATTACTCTTCTGATTTACATGTTTCTTCTTTGTTTTTACTTCATAGCTTGAGCAGATGGAACTTGAAGTTCGAGAAATCCCACCTCAAAGCCGAGGAATGTACAGCAGTCGAATGAGAAGCTACAAACAAGAAATGGGAAAACTTGAAGCTGATTTTGTGAGTTTTTAATATATTATATAAATAAGACGTCTATGAGAATTTTTTAAATATAAAAATGCAGTTATTCAGGCAACTGAGAGAGTATTTTTCACAAGTGAGAGAAGTGAGTTCTGTGTGTATCTGGCTGTATTTATGGACAGGTAAAAACCAAACTGGGGAAGAGAAGCTTTTTTGGGTTGTTTTGTAGCGGTCTCCTACCAATATTCACATTGGGTCATAGAATGGTTTGGGTTGGAAGCGACCTTAAAGATCTTCTTGTTCCAACCCCCCTGCCATGGGGCCAGGGATACCTCCTACTAGACCAGGTTGCTCAAAGCCCCATCCAGCCTGGCCTTGAACCCCTCCAGGGATGGGGCAGCCACAGCTTCTCTGAGCGACCTGTTCCAGTGCCTCACCATTCTCACACATTGCTGGCCTTCTGTCCCTTTCTGCTGCATCTGAATTGTTTCTGTGCCATTAAATATTGTGAGTGTTCATGCTGTGTGCAAAATAGTCCTTACTGTTATTAATCCTTATTTCTCAAAGAATGACTGGTTAGAATATCAGAACTGATACTTAAATTGTAACCTAAGTACCCTGAGTGGAAAATAATGGTTTAAGACAGCTTGCAGTAACGTAGGCAGTAACATGAAAAGCAATGTAATCTCCAATACATGGAATTTTTGTGTGTAGTTTATCTCGTGTGCACTTTATTTCTTAGTCTGTTTGATTTCTTTTCTATGGCACTTATATTCCTCTTGGCTTTGGTACAAATTGATTATAAATGCCACATTTTTCAAGTAATGGATGCAAACTAACAACATTCCCTTGTCTGGGGGCTTCTGCTACAGTTATCAGTCCCTTTTTTTGCGACTAGGGTTATCACTGAATAGGTTTACATAGAGACAAAACTGTTTCCTCTAAAATCCTGAAAATATTCAAAGGGATTGCAAAGTGTAGGAAAATGCTATGTTAATCGGCAGCCAATAGTGTAAGTATTTTCCATTCACTGGAGAACTGTCGATTTGCACAGGTTGCTGGCAGCAGTTTATTCCTTCAGGGGAGGGGAATCAAAGTTTGTACCTGCAGCCAGGAAATCCAGCTGACTGTCACTCCTCTGTGCTTCTGCCAAGTTGAGCGGTCGTGCAAAAATGTATTAGAAGATGGTTATGTGAAGTTGGAGGAATGTTGGGATAAAAAGAATTGCATCAAAATTTTGAGACAATCTCTAGCTGTTCCGCTGTGGAAAGTGTGTATGGCCCTACTGGCTAAAGAGTGGCTTCCAAGAGAGAGTGATTTCTGGGGCAGCAGTGAATGCTGCTTATCCTCTCAGATGTGGGATGATTTGCTATCAGTATATATTGGTTGCTGGCCTATTTCTCTGTGTAGGCAGAAGGGAGGAATTGGTGGTCCCGCATTCCCAGGCAATAGGGAATGGGAGAGTTCAGACCTGGATACTCTTTATGGAAGAGGAGAAACGAGCATATGTGTAAGAAATGTGTGAGAGCACCAGGAATTAACGCTATTGGAAGGACGTAAATTTGTGCTCGGAGTGAAGGAGCAAAAACAACATGAGAAAAAGGAAGGATCAGATCGTAATAATGGGAAAAGACCAACAGCACAAAACCCAAGGATGGCATTCAGGAGAAGCAAGTGCAGTGAAGGATGGAGCAGCATACTGAAAGAAAACAGTAACTGTGCTTGGAAAAACCTCTGTTTTATGGCAAGTAGTGTTGTTACAACTAAATTCCCTACATGTTTCTGGTTTCTAAGTACTAGCATTTTTCTAGGTTTGTATGTGAAGGTTTGAGAATCTTTTTCAGTTGTTCTCCAGTCAAAGAGCAAATTGTTGGAAACTATGTAACAAAATGATTCAATTGTGAGTTCAAAGGGGGAAGAGGAGGAAGGAAAGGAAGTGTTATTTTGGCTCTCTAAGCTGCAGGGCAGCTCGAGGGAGGAAGTTGAAAATACTAGCTGAGGTGTAAGTGCTTTTGCATGTTCCGCCTGAATATTGACCTCAATGAGTTGTGAACTGTTTGAGGGTAAGCAAATCATATGGAGTTTATGTAAGAGCTTTAGTACACCTTTAGGGAAAGCAGATCAGATCCAAAATTAATTCACTTTTGTAGACCAAGAGAGATTCTTCACTGGAAATGATGCCTGCAGTTTTGGGTTATGATCAGTTTACAGGTTTGCTGGTTAAAGTTCTCGGCTCTTCTGAAAGGCATGCAGATGTGAGCTTCCAAGGTTAAATGTTGTTCTTCATAAATGGATTTGGAATCTTAGCTGGATCCCACTGTATTTGGGTTGACCTTTCTTCCTATGTGGAGTAGTGGAATAGCAGAGGACATTTCTCAATCGTCTTCAAGTGCGTTTCATTTTAAAGAAATGATGTCTGTGAAATGAATTGCAAAATTTATGTACTTGACTGTATATAGTCTTTTTCAGTAAGTTCTATGTATTTCAAATGTGAAGTGATGCAGAACTGGCACTGGTAGTTTTCTTTTATATTCATCATAATGAACACGAGTTTTGATCTTGTGGTTATTTGTATGCCTTATAGCATCATGCAAATTTGCCCTCACCTAAGCAGTTATGGAAAACAGCAGGACAGCAATTTACTTAAAAGTTAGGAGAAGGAAACATGACGTATGTAGACTGTCCACTCCTTACTTATGGGATGGACAACATTAAGGTTTATTTGTGACATAATATGTAATTGGTGAGTTTATTTGATCTTGGACAGAATGTGTAATAATGACAAAACACTGGGCTATCACTTTAATATTAATTTACTACATATTGTGGCATCTTAATGAATATATCGTGTGGTTTTTCCATGCATTTTACTATGTCAGAAATATATTATGCAAAATATGGCCTTAAGTTTAGTTGAGGTATACTTAGAAAAGCTACTCACACAGCTTGTTCGTCTCTAACTTTATAATCTAATAGGAACAAGTTGCAAATAGAGACATATTTCCCTCATTGCTGATGCTTGTTCTCTTGAGTCCCACTACTGCAGCCAGTAGTCAGTGCCCCACAGCCCAAAGGTGTGTGTGGAGGCAATGACATCTGTATTGCCCACGTGTAGTTGGTAACCCACTAATTGCATTAAATCATATCTGAGGAGAAAAAGCCTCCTTGCTCCATCTTGCCCCTCCCTCTTGGAGAGGAGCAGTGGTAATGAAAAAAAAAAAAAAGAATAGCTCAACTTTGTCGTTAAAAGTACTTGGCATAGCACTGAATATAATGGGAAAAAATGAGTGAAGCAAACACTCCACCTCAGCTTAAGGCAGTGGTGGTTTGTGATGCTGGCCTCAGTCTGTGCAGGCTTCTGTGAGGAGCAGATGCCTGGGGAGAAATGTAAGGTATGTATCAAACCATAATAAAACTGTTAAACCTTATGCTTTTTTAACTTGCAGGTATAAACCTTGGTTTATTATCTTATTTGCGATGGCATCTGTAAGTATGGCATTTCTATAGCTGAACGTCATTCCCAACAGGAATGTAGTCTAGTCCCAACCCGTGGAGGCTCTGGGGCTCCCGCACAGACCAGCTGCGGGGCCCGGGGTAATGGCTCTATCTTGTGGCCCGAAGTGGAGTTGCAGACACGTCCTTTGTGCTTTCTGGGCTGATGAAGGTCTTGGGGCCACCTACTGAAGAGTTACTGACATTTAAAACAATATTTCTATGAGCACATCTTTTTCCTGCACCTTCCGATTGGGGCTTAAGCTTTTAAATATTTTGTTTTCAATTATTTCATATGTAGAATGTCTATGGTGACAGCCTGCAAGAAGTTCTGAATGCAAAAAAGCCTTATATTTTATTATAGCCATTTAAATACATGGACTATAGGTTTTGTTTATTTTTTTAAAGTAAAGCATTTTTGTTAATTGTTATCTGAAAATAGCCAGTGATCTTTAAACAGTGGGGATAGTCAATGTAAAAGGCTTTCCAGATCTTATACTTTTACCTGAACTATCCTAGTGAATGTGAAATTGTAACTACAGAAACTTAACAAGTATGTGTCTATTTGCTAGCATTCACTAGAAGGACTCCATGTACTGGGATCTACATCAGGGCACCATAAAAAAAAGGGGGGGGGGGGAAGGTGGGTATTTTCCTGAAAAGCTTACAGTTTGAAATATGAGACGTTCAAATACATGGGGAAATATAAAAATCCACTGAGACCATATTACACAGCAATATTCCTGTTACAGAAATGAGTACTACATAATCATGTTGAAAGTAAAATGGGTGAAAAATAAAGGAGGCGGAATAGGAACTGCTCCTATTCTTTCATGGCAGCACAGAAGCAAATTTTACAGCTCACATTTGTTATCAGTCCAAGAGACAGAGCTCATTCCTTTTACAGACTCAGAGTTGGTACTGATTTTGTTTATTCTGACCTTCAAATTAAACGCAAAAAAAAAAAAGAAAAAAAGAGAGGGAGAAGTCATAGATTACATAGACATATAGACATACATATTGTACAAAACCTGACTAAACATTTAAACATTTTTGGCATTTAACAATAGCTTCGGTTCAGTCAATAGTGAAGATATATTTTCACATTTCATTCCTCCTACAGGTTCTGTTCTGCCATTGTTAAAATGGCAGCTGCTGTTAAGCTTTAAAAACATTTAAGGAGATAAGCAATGGAATTTCATTTGATAAAGTTTGCTCTTTTGAGTGGCTCTGAAGTACCACCTGAGTCCAGAAGCTTACCTGAACAACTGCTACAGCTGTGTTAGTTATATTCTGGCTGCTTTTTGCAGATACTGCTACCCTTACTTCAGGGTACAAATGTTTCCAAGACAAATGTTCATATGGATATAAATTTAATCAATGACACTTTTCAAATGGCAAGTTACTGGCCTGTATCTTTATGGCCAGAGTCTTCCCTGGCTTTCCCCTTTGGGCTAGAAATTCGGAGACTCAGCTGTTGCTGCAGGGTTATTTTGATTTGTAAAGCAAAGCATTATTGCTTTATAGTTACAAAATCATAAACTGCTTATGGGACAGATGTGTGTATCTTTGCTGTTGTAGCCTAATGACGTTATTAGAAGCAGGGAACCCACCATGCACACACATCCTGTACCTGTGTGCACCCTGCACAGGCAGGAACACACGCCTGGTGTGAAAACCCAATTTTGTTGACAAATTTGAAACTTCAGAAATCAAATTAGTTTTTGTATGTGGGTAGTACAGCTCTTTTCAATAGGCCTGTGGGGGATTTGTTTCAATGCTCATGAGACTAAGTTTTGGGAGAAAGAGTTTGAAATATCTGACCGTGTACTTTGACAACCTAATTTTTGAGAAAGCATTTTGTGAATAAAAGTTCCTTTGCTCTGCCATTTTTATAGATGCTGTCGCCTTCTTGAGATAAGTAATCAGGCCTCTACACTGTAACAAACGGCTCTGCACAGAGGGTTGGCTTTTTTTCCTCTGTCCCTTTTCTAATGACTTCTGGTCTGATGTTTGTCTGCTTGGCTGCTGCGGAACATTTGGCCAGCTTTTCTATAGAGGCAAATTCCACATTGTCTTCAGTTTGTTTTTACTTGTGTCCCCACCTTGGCGGGTTTGTGGTAAAAGAAGGTGGAGCCATTTGACATTTTGTAATGACTTTATTTATAATACTGCTATTTTAACTGGGGAAAAAGTGATACAGGAAAGAATGTTTTACTTTTTTTTTTTTTTTTTTTTAAAACATTCAAGGCCTAAACTGAGTTTTTGATGAAAGATTAAGAGGTGGTCTAACTTAGATCCCCTGTGGAAAACCTGCCCTAATTTATTTACAGCTTCAGATTATTTTATTTTTTTTATAGTTTTGTATGGAGCAGGAAGGAAATTTATTTCACTGTGGAATTTACTGGTGATGACATGCCTTTCTTTAGAGGAAAGTGTGAAAGATGGGACTTAACATGCTTCATTTGTAATTAACCTAAGGGATTATGATCATCTTAACTGAGAGTCCCGAGGGGCCAGACCGGTGAAGCACACCTTGCCTCCTGGGTACTATAATTCTGTAGGTGTTGTTTGCAAAGAATCCTCCCATGTTTGACCATGTTTTGACATCTCATAACACAGAATGTGAAGAGGTAATATGCTGGGTAAGGGCGGCCGAGAAGCAAATTTTTAATATCAATAAAATTAATTCTTTAACTAGATTCTTCTCTCGACTGGCTTCACCTTGATACTCATAGGAAATTGTGTGTGTTTCTCTCCAGGGATGTTGCTCATCCATTAACGTGCCAGAATGGGGCTGGGGAGATTTGTGGCGTGCTGTTTGTTGGTCCTTCAGCAAGTCAGTGACTGTGGAGATGACACACATGATTTTAAGAAAAAAAGCAGCTTATGGAGCACTAGGCTTGGCTGAGTGATTGCAAATAAAGGTGCTTTCAGGAAGCGATTTGGTGAGTCTGATAATTCTTGTGTCTGGATGGGAGCTATGAATGAAAGGCATATTGACTCCTACAGTGCTCTGAAAGCATTCATGCCTCTCTTTCTCCCTTCACACACAAAATGTTTCTGTATTAGAAGCAGCTAAAAAGTGGTCTGTGGCAGAATGAAATCCTTCTGTAAAATAAGTTTTAAGGCATGTAATAGAAATTTAGCATGACATCAGGTCTGCCTTTTCCACTAAATATCCTTTCTCACCTGGCAGTCTTTAGACACGTCTGGATGCCAGCTCTCTGGATGCCTTTCCCAGGTGGAGAACTCCCATTTCTCTGTTTACCATGTAATTGTTCTTATGTTAAAACTTCTGCTTCCCAAAGTAGTAGCATTAAATCTGTTTGCTGCTGTCCTAGCATATAGTAGAAGAAGAAATGTCCAGTTAAATTGACTTATAGCCAGCTGTTCCATAAAGTGACTTCATATAGAGAAGGTGAATGCTGTTTTTTGGGGGGGCAGAAGGAGGAAGGCTTTAATGTTTTCCAATTTCTTGGTGATTTCTTATTTTAGTTACGTGATATTCCCCTACCTGTCATGCAAAAAGAAGCAAGCTGTCATTGTCCTGCTTTTGATAGCAGCAGTAATAAAGGTTCTGCAGTTGGAACACAGGTGTGGGATGCAGTGATGAATAAAGCAGAACAGAGCATCTCTCAATCTCCCTTTCCTGTATTGCTCACCTGCACTCATATAAATGCAAGTTTGATTTATTTCTATCGTGAGTTAGAAATTTAAAGATTTCAAGAAAATACAGCAGACAAGCTGAGCAAAAAAAACCCCTGTCATTTTAACATGCTTGCTTTTCAAAGTAGAACTGTACTCTCCAGTTCCTTAACATGTTATTACTCTCTTTTTTTTTTTTTTTTTTTTTCCCTCCCCACCTAGTGCGAGGATAATTTGTGTTTAACTGCAAAACAGGGAGAGACATGTGCTACTGATAAAGCAAAGAAATAGGGAAAAGGTACTGGTTTGACACTGGAAGGTTTAATTACAGCCCTTTTCAGAATTCTTGATTTGTTTGTTCAGGGAATGACACTAGATGGCACTGTTTGTTTGCGAAGCAAATCCCCCTTTTTTTTTTCCTCCCCCCCTTTCTTTTTTTTTTTTTCCCCCTCCCCTGTTTCTTTTTTTTTTGCTTTGGTAGTAACTGAAATTACTGTTTCATGAATAAAATATTTCTGGTGGGATTTGCATTTCTATATTGGCTGAAGATACTGTGTTGAATGTTTTATTAACCAGCCCAGTGCAACTGTCAGCCTATTAAAGAGATCCAATGGACCCTGTTTAGCTAAATAAACTAAATAAATCCAATTCGTCAAATTGTGTTCCTGGCTGTTTATTTTTCCATTCTTTTGATGTACAGCTTATTTTAAGTTAAAGCCACATAGTTTTAAAAATTAATGTGAAAATAGAATTTAGTGTTTGAAACATGAGGACACTAACTGCCATCGTCAAAAATAGCTTTTTTTTTATCGTGAAGTTGCCGACTGGTAAATGGTGAACTTTTTATTGGTTGTTGATTAAGTGTCCCATGTCAAAAATTAGTTTGGCAAATGAGTGGTTAATTGCTTTTTTTGCCTGCTTGCTGGGTTGCTTTTGTGAAATGAAACTTGAAATATTAGCTGTTAAAAGTAGCTGTCTCTTCCCAACTTCAAGAGGTTTTTGCTTCATCTTGCTATTTGCTCAATCAGAATTCAAGGGGAAATTTTCATATGATCATTACATATTAAACACTTGTTGAAATTCCAGTTGCATCATAGACAAATATTAGAGCATTAAAAAAATTCTCTTTGCATAACTGTATGTGTGGTTGTCAAACATTACAAATAATAGCATTCATTATATTCTGCTAGTACAATAATATTTTAGTTACCTTGTTTTTTGCTGAAAACCTTTGCCATAGAATAGCAGGAGACAGGCTATAAATTTATGGTAATGTTATAGTAAAAATTCTTCAAAATTCTTCTGTGTTGGTTAAAAATTCCTGTAAATGCAAATATAATATAGATTTGTTAATAAGCAAAGTGAAGAAACATTGATGGGTCTATTCTCTCTTTCATTCTGATGTTTTCTATAGTACTGCTTTAGTGATGTTCTGTGTTAATTTCTGAGTGTTTTACAAAAAATTGACATTCCCAAGTATCATGTTTTACATAGTTTTACTCATATTTCCAGAAGTAAAATACTGAAATTTAATGCAATAGAAACACATTTCAGTTAAATTCTGTTTCTGGCTTTTCTCTCAAGAAATCTACTCTAATGTATTAAAACAGCTTTGTGAAGAGCTGGTATGATAGCATGACTTTGATAATGTCAGGGATTCTTAAGGAAAATTATTCAATCAGTTCATTCTATCTTTTTTCTTACAAAATATGTTGAATTTAACCAAAATTGTAAAGTTTTGTTGCCACCTTTCCCCCAAACTCCTAACCCAAGAACAAAAGTAAATATTTATGCAGCTGTCTTCAGTGTTGGACAGAGTGCTCTTTCCTTGTATAGGCAGACTTTCATTTGTCCTGAATATGTCTTTAATATGTCTTTAATAATGTCTTTGATATTTACAAGTTGCAAATATTTAAAATGCTATTTAATAAATAAACCACACAATGTTAGCCTGTCTTCTCTCTCTTAGAGCACCTTCCCTCTTTGTGCTCTAAGCTGGTTCTCTTTAACGTACCAGTAGTAAACACAGAAACACTTTATGGTTCTTCAGAACTGGCTAAGGCAGGTTAAAGGGGACCTTTACAGCAGTGGATGTGTTGTCTTGTTTCTGGCTGAAGACTTAGTGAGGAAGGAATATAAAGCAGAAAAATGCAGCTGGAAGTGTATTAGAATGGTCCCCCCCACCTCCTCTCCTTGTGTTGGTTCTTTACTATGTGAAGCATATGGGAAAAGTGTGAATATCTCTGTTCTTTTGTTTGGTAACTTTTTATTTGTATTCTGCAATCATTTAGTAGTCAGTCCCAAGTACAGTCAGCTTCCCTTAAAGCTGCTGTACAAACCACAACAAATACTGGTTCTTGGCCACAAAGGCTGTTTAAAACTTGCTGTTCTTATCCAGTTGGGGAGGAAATCCCTGCGAAGGCTAAAGGATCTGTAAGTTGTATGCTTGACAATTTAACGCTTGTATACATTTATAATAAGTGGATCAAATACAGCATCTCCTTACTTTTCATCCACTTTTTATAAACTGCCTTTAGGGTGCCAGTGCTAAGAAAATAAGTCTTTTCCAATATTTAATAAACACTACAGAGATCTCAGTCCTAAAAGAGCTGATCAATGAAAATTAGAGTAGGAATATAAAGAACAGATAGTAAAAAGGAATATAGCAGGTGGCTTCTGGGATCAGCATTAGAACAGGATAATTTTTCCTACTATAGTAACATTTAACCATTTCTGATGGCTTTAACGAAATAACATTTTTGCTAACTAAATATCTGGTGCCTGGTGTGTTAAAAAAACAACCAAAAAAAGTAATTGGGGAGTGTGTGTGTGGTTTCTGTATGTTTCCCATTGAGTGGTGTTTGTGCTTACCTTCTCAATCTCCACGATTTTCCAACATGTCCTTAGTTTGCTGGTTTGTTTTGTTTTGTTTTTTATTTTCAGAGAAGTTAAGACTAGAATGAATACAGGCAGTGTTTGCCAACTTACCCTCCTGGTCAGTATGGAGACATGCTAGGTAGGCTTTTGGAAAACACTGAATTGCAATCACAGACTTTGTACTTGTTCACTAAAGACTCAAATGTGAATTTTGGGAAGTCAAAGAAAGGGCTCGTATTGTGTTTGGTGGGTCTTGGTTTGGACCTTAGATAGAAAATGCTCCTCCATTACAAAGGCAGCACCTTCCTTTTCACTGATGGATGAGTTGAAGACTTTGAGCCTTTAGTAAATCAAACTTGTAACCTTTGCTAGGTCGTATCACAAGTTAGGAAAAAAAAAGTGGTATTTAAAATTGAAGGTAAGTGAGAGTAATGGTATTAATATGAAATTGAATTCTATTATTTCAAAATTTGAAAAGTAACTTTCCATAATGATGGTTGGTATTTTGGGGTGTGTAACTGCAAATATTTTGACACAGGGATCCCTATTTGTAAAATGTTGAGCACAAAAACATTTCTAACCCATGAGAACAGCTCTTTGGCACTGTGACAGAGAATATTAACTACATAGAACTGTGCAAAAAACTGAGTTGTTACCTTGATGTGTTTCTTGCAATTATTTTTGTTGTATTTGTTTAAAAAATATAGGTTAGTTTTGTTATTATGGATTGTTCCATTAGCAGCTGTCTTTGAAATGACAGGTTTCCATTTTTTATAATTTCTATCATCCTTAAAAAAAAGACTGAGAAGTATTTGTCTAGGACTAATATGATTGAGACTAAATTTAATAATGCTAGGTTGTGGTCCAGTTATATTTCTAGGAATATTTTTTATTTAAAAAGTGTTTGATTTGTCATGACTGCATTTTTGCATTGTTTTGTAATTCATTGCTATTAATACTCATAAGCGTCCATGTGGTTTCCTCTTCTTTCTGCCCAGTTGTCAGGAGAAATCTGGCTCTGTGGTTCAGTTGTGTAAACTTCCCACAAAGTTAGTTCAGTCAACTAAATCAAGGTAAAAAGTTAACAGAAAGGTCAGGATTAAGTTAGGGGTTGCTAACCTGAATTGCTTTCCCAGCCTTTTTAAGTGTTCCTTTTGTCTTTTCCTCACCTTCTGTTGTGTTGTCCTCCTGTTAGATCTTTATTTCAGTTGAAGGCACCTGGGCTGCCTCTTTCTTCTGACCTATACTGGGAGTCAGTTTCAAGCATGTTATTAAGGTCCCCTTTTTCCATTCATGAGCTACATGTCCAGCATTCAGCAATGCAGATTGGTGGCTCAGCACTTGAGCCCTCTAGAGATCTTGGTTTAAAATGCCTGAATTTTCGAATGAGCATAAGGAAAACTTGCTCCTCTCCCTCCCCATTTTCACTTTTTCTGCTTCTCTTTTTGGGACAAACTTTAAAAGTTTGCACTTTTAATTTGTACCGAAAAAGTACTCTATAGCTAAGGTCACCTGCTAAATTCCCTTCTCTCATAATCTAGGAGCAGTTTTCAAGCCATTTAAAAAAATCTCTTCATTGAGGACTTTCCTCCCACCTGGGGCTTCACATACAGTGGTGGTGTTTGGTTTGGCAGTACTGGGATTTTGAAGTGAGTCTCACAATTTTCCTCACTTTACTGCATGTGGCCTGAATAGGATTGCTTTTTGAGGAAAATGAATGGGAAACCCCATTTCAGATGTACACCAAACGCAGAAATAAGGATCTGAACCAACGAGTAATGTTTCAGCGAACTCTGAACAATGTTGAAAGGAGATATTTGATCTAAGAGCTGGGTTAAATCTATTCTAATCTAAAAACTCAACTCATGTACACTGCAGAAACAATATTGGAAAAACTCCAAATCTGCTACCTGTTCTGATGTAGTTAAATGTATCCTTTTGGAGCAAGACTATCTTTTGAGGTCCTTCCTTCCTTTGTGGAAGATTTGGGCCCTTTGGAAATTTCCATTCCCTTTCTCCTACCACATTTCAAACAAAGGAAATCAGCGTGTGTGCTTCTGTAGCCTGAAATCTGCTTATTAGTAAGTTTGGACAACCTTGATTTTTAATCTTTTCAATTAGCCTGACTAGTATATAAAGATCACTTATGACAGATCACATGTCAGTTCTTTTACCTACTTGTCATTTGAACAGAAAAACAAAGCCTCTGATTTCTCCGTCATATTCAATGTGCTTTCAAGGTCTTCAGCACTAAATTTCTGATACCCAAGAAGGATTGGAGGGTGATACTTAAGATATTCCTTATCTAAGTCCACAACTATACTTGCTATGTTTCTGATTTTTGACACAAAATGACATGAATTAGTAAAAATTCCTGTTATCTAAGCAACAGGAAATCCAGATCAAGTCTTGGAGCATGTTCAACATTTCTGATGTATTCCAAAAAATCACTATCTTTAACCCTACCATGTAAGTTTTACAGAATAGTTAAGAGGCTGTGGCATGCAATACTGCTTGATGTCCATAGTATCAAATCCTAGTATCAGCTGCATTGTATAATAATAGAATTCTTCTCCATGTCTTATGTTGAGGTGTATAGTGGGAGCTGCTGAAGGAAAAAGAAAAAGCCTCTTCCCGCAAGGATTTGCCTATGAGTGGTATCTATGAACAGTGTGTTCTGTTTCCCCCCTGCATTTAAACTTTTCTGTGCTACTTGCCATAATTTGGCCTGAGTTTGGCTTGGGCAGGATTGTTTGAACTAATCCATACAATAGAGATTATCCTTAAATTCAGATAAATAAGATATGGTTGGGTTTTTTTTTCCCTGTAGAGCTAGCTATTGCAATCTGGCTGTAACACCATCTAGTGGTGGTGGTGGGATGAAATTGTTGAAATGAGATGGTGTCGTCCCCTGTTACATGATTTAGGAAGAATCTAGAAAGAAGTGAAAATGGCTTGTCCTCCTGACATAAACCTGTGATAGCAACGTTCCTCCTGAGGGAGATGAATCAAATGCCTACTGTATAAAGTGGTAACAAACATACTGCTTTGATTAACTTCAGAGTTGTATTCAAACTTTCTTGTGCCTTATATTTTAACTTTTATGCAGGCTTGCATAAAGCTTCTTCAGGTCAGAAGAAATCTTTGGGGTGTGTTTAAATACAGGTGAACAAGTTTGTGTGTTTGTGGGGTTTTTTTTGTTAACATTAAACAAAGCCCTTTCCCCTGCCCAAAGCAGTCAAAATGGAATTCACATTCTCCAAGAATTATAGTCTGTCTGTAAACTTCACTGTTGGACACCTCACTTCAAAAATAGCCATATGAAGAAAAATGTGTGATGCACTTATTGACAGAGAATAGCCAATAAATCCAATCTGATTCAGGAAGCTGAGAAATATTTTAATAACTTTTTGACGTTTTCCTGTAGTCCTTATTTACCTTATCAATAGTTATGGTGACATATGATTGTCAACTTTTTATATTAAACCAAACTAATAAATTAAACATGTTGTGTTTATACCTGATGAAAGCTGACGTTTTGGAAAGGTGTTAAAATATACTGACAGGTCTTGTTCATAAACTCCTTTGGTATAAATATGTAGATGACATCTTTAGATATTGTGTGTACATAGGCTGATAGGCAGGAAACGTTGACAACGTAACAAATGCAAATGTCAACCCCACAATTTAACCTTTCTGTGTAGGAAAAGATGTTAGTTTTAAGTTACATGTATCTTTTAACTTTATTTTCAAAGTTTTTTTTGAGCCTGTTATCATTGCCGTTTCATGTGCCAGTGAAAGTAACACTGCAATAAGAAAGATTTGCACTTAAGAGCTTTTCTCTGTGGCGTTCCTACTTAAATGACTACAGCTGAGAGAGTGGTTTTTCCTCTAATTCTTTTTATTTTTCATGTTCACCTATTACCTTCTGAATCTCTCCGTGATATCACCTGTTTGTTCTTGACTTGCCAATGGTTCAGGAGTTTTAAGTGTGACTCCAGGGCAGTAAACCAGTAAAACTATTTGAAAAATGTTAAAGCAGTTTATTGTAACAACAGACATATGGCCTTGGCTTTAACCCAGACCAGGGTTGCTTCATATGCAGAATATTTCTGACTTGACCCCGGCCTCCTGTGTGGTGACGTAAATCCAGTATGTGTTATCTACTTGACTTTTTTTCTGCATCCTCTGCAAGCTGTGGGTAATATCAAATCTTGCAGAAGTTATGCCTGGCTTCTGGTGGTCAGGGCCCTGAGGACACCAGTAGCCCTTAATGGCCCTGAGCAGCCTCCTCCACCTGCCCATGGCCCCAGGCCACATTTCAGGGCCGTGTGTCTCTGCTCTGTGGGATGCTGCTCCTGAGCTCCCCGTGGCCCTGCCCAGCCATGGCCCTCACCAAGCTGGTCTCTGATGAAATGCTGGCCTGAACTTTGGGAGCTGTGCCAGGTGTCCCAAGGGGCTTGTAAGTTCCCTGTCTATAGTCTTTCTGACTTTTAAAACTATTTGATTCAATCCGCTCAAGTAATGCTTTTCTATCACACACCTCAGCATGTCTGCCTGTGGTTTAATGTCTGGGTGAGCAATGTGGGGTCTTTTGTGTACCAGTGTGGAGGGTTCCTGGGATTTCATAGTGCTGACTTATGGTATGCACTGAAATATGGAGTATCCTGCATTGCTTTCAGAATGGGAATGCCCATTTTGATCCTGATAGCTATGAGCAGAATCATAGAATCATATTGGGTTGGAAGGGACCTCTGGAGATCATCTAGTCCAACCCCCCTGCTGGAGCAGGTCTACCCAGAGCACATTGCACAGGAACTTATCCAGGCGGGTTTTGAATGTCTCCAGAGAAGGAGACTGCACCACCTCTGTGGGCAGCCTGTTCCAGTGCTCTACCACTCTCACAGTAAAGAAGTTCTTCCTCATGTTTAGGTGGAACTTCTTATACTCAAGTTTGTGCCCATTTCCTTTTGTCCTGCCTGGGTACCACTGAGAAAAGACCAGCCCCGTCTTCCTGACACCCTCCCTTTTAGGTATTTGTAAGCATTGATCAGATCCTCCCTAACTCTTCTCAAGACTAAAAAGACCCAATTCCCTCAGCCTTTCCCCATAGGAGAGATGCTCCAGGCCCTTAATCATCTTTGTGGCCCTTTGCTGTAGCTTCTTCAGCAGTTCCCTGTCCTTTCTGAACTGTGAAGCCCAGAACTGGACATAATACTCCAGATGGGACCTCACCAGGGCAGAATAGAGGGACAGGATGACCTCCCTCAACCTTCAGAGTTCCCACTGAAGCCTGTGGCCTGTCTGAGTTGTGTCTCTCAAGGTCCCATTTTAGTCTTGTGAGAGGCTTCAAGAAGAAAAACTTTCTGCACCATGGTGTCCTCTTTCTGTCACCCAGGGTTCTAGCTCTTTGAGGTGACTGATTTCACAATCAAGATGAACTTTTCCATCGTGTTCTTGCTTCTGCTTCATGCAGACTTGCTTCATGCAAGTCTTCCTTTATCACTATTCAAAATGTCCTCACTGGCAGACTGGAAAGGCATTGGTAGATGTTCCATGATGTTCACACAACTCTTAGGTTAGAATCCCTGAGAACGAAAGAGTGGTTTGAATATTGACTCTATAATGGCCAAGGATGCATCTGTAAACCTCATGAAGGAGAATCTACTTTCCTCACCTCCTGTGGAATGTGCTTTACTCTGTGTGTTGGATAGAGAGGTTAAGCAGTTTGGGAAGGGGGGGTTGGTGTTAATTAGTTTCTGATGCTGGACTGATGGAGTTAAAGCTGTAGCTGTTGTGGGAGGAATTACAATCTGCTAAATTTTAGTAGTGTAGAGGAAGTTACTACTGGTTTTGTTGTCTTTCCCTTGTAAATGAGCTAAAGGATGTCCATAGTCACAACTGGACCTCTGTTAGAAATAAAAACAAAAAGGTACCAATGGTTTTGGTGTTCTCAAGGCACCTACAGAGGTAGTTAATGAAAGTCAAAGTAATGGGAGGTTGGTGCAGGCATATAAAATTTAATAGTTTTGGAAGGCTTCAGGTATATTGAAAAATAACTCTTTTCCAGAATAATTAACTCTTTAACTTGGTATTGAATCAATCAGACAATTAGCACAGTCCTGTTTGTATTGTGGAAACTTCGGTAGCATGTTAATGAACACAAATCTTTTGAGTGGAGGTATTTCTGCAGTTAAACTGACATATATTATGATTTTGAGAGCTACCTTTAACTAATACGTTTTTCAGCTGTATTTTTTTTTGTTAGTTAGATAGACAGATTTAGAATGTACATCTATGATACTGCTTAATTGACAGAAAACCCTCTGGTATTTGACTGTCCAAAGAACATGAAAGGTACTCTTTCCTGTGCAACAATCGTATTCTGTCAGATGGTTGCATTGACTTTCTGAAACAGTTGGAGAAAATTGATAAGACCTAATGTAAATGAAACTGTTACATTTGATACTTACCTCATGTTACCTCCCTGTGATACCAAGCAGTTCCCAATTGTGCATTAAACGTGTTTGCATGGTTCTTATTCCAAATCTTTCTCTGGGGAAATCACTGGAAGTTGTGGGACAAAGCTCTTTCATGTGCTGTTTAACCACCATTGACTTAGTTTCCTGAGTTATCTAACTAGGTGGCTTGATTTAATCCACTTCCTTTTTACAGGCTATTAATTGCTGCCTTGTATCACTTGAATGGACTGTGTTTTTTTCAGAAAAAAAAAAAACCAAAAACAAACCAAAAAACCCACCCAATTTATTTTATTTATAAATCATTATTTGGAAACATAGTTTTAAGATTTCAAATAACTCTGGCAGGGCCTGAGCACAGTGTAGCTGCAGTGTACTTTTGGAAATTGCCATTAATTAGCATTAATTTACCTTTATTTAGCAGCTCTTCTGCTCAGTGTAATACCAGACCTCTTTTTCTTCCCCTAGGTTTTTTGTTGTTGTGCATTTCCTGCTTAACAGAATGTTTGTTTAAATAGAAATAAGTGCAGTGAATTTCCTGAAAGTTACTCATTGGGGAAATTGAAATGAAATTTTAAAATATCATTAGGAATGCAAACAATAAATTCTTTCTTTTGCTGTAGGCGTCTTTAGGTTGGAATGACTGGTTGGAAAAGGTTCTGGTTAATTAGAAGTAATTTGTTAGAAACCTGAATCCTTTTTTTTTTTTTTTTTTTTATTTCCTAGATTAAAACTCGGTTCCCAGCTGGATGCTTGTAAGTGCAGGAAATGTAATTGTGAGATGATTAATTGCAAAATGATGGATAATTGGAGTTCATATGATATGTCAAATATGGCTAAACCGAAAGGTTTTCTGCGTGTTGAAAGAGATTGGCTGAAGTCTAGATTGCAGAATATTGAGCAAGGAGTGTTTTTAGAGATTAATAATCACAGATTGCTGCAAAAGGACTGGGCAGAGCTTGGCTGTAAAGAGCGATCCCCTCCCAGCCCTTTCCTATTACTTTGGGTTTTAATTAGCATGGGTTTGGTTTTGTCTTCTTTCCTTTATTGCTGTTATGTGAATTGGAGATTGGGAAGCACAGTAAACATCATACATCTAACACCAATGCTTAGAGACAAAGATATCTCCTCCTCTCCCCTCGGAAAGGCTGAGCCTACTGTAGGATAACAGCTCAACAGTCCCAGTATACTTGTGTATCTGAGCCTCTTGTGTTATTCCCTCCCCAGTGTCATGCCTCTCAGCCAGTGTGGGTTTTTTTCCATAGAGTTTTTTATAATGTTTGTAAAATTTGCTTTGAGGCCCATTTTTATTTTTTTTTAAACTGAACTGTAATAATAATTTAAAAGGTGATACATACAGTATAAACTGTATCAGTGGCACTTTGTTTTCATTATCCCTCATAGATGTTTTGCTAAACAGTGCCTGGTGTTTTAAATTACTTCTGCTTTACTTTAAAATGGGAACTTGTGTTTGAATAGCCTATTGTTCTGTTAGCTACTACAATGCACTTCAAACCACACAGAGTTCTTATATTCACTGTATTTTGGGATCATATAAAATATTTGTTGTTCTCCCCCTCCTTCTGTGTCCCCAACCTATAAACTTCATATCTCAATAAGGAGTTTCTAACCCTTGGAAATACTGCTTTACAAATTCAGCTAATGACCCAAATACAGCTTGTTTGTTGTGTATGAGTTGTATTAAAATAACGTACTGTATGTGTATTGTCATTAATGATATGCTCATTTTGATAATGGAGCTGCAGTCTCTTAGTATGTAGTCCTTGGGGAGATGCTGCATTTTTTTAACTAAGTATTGTTCTGGCTCCTTTCCTTGATTGGCCCAGAAATAGCAATCAGCTGGGGAGCAGGATGACATGCCTCTTAGCGATCCCTTTTATCTTTGAGATGAGTATCAACATTGTATGCTTCCTAATGGAAGTGTAATTTAATGAAATCTATTGGGTAAACATACTTCAGATGTTCAAAGGAGGTGACAAAATTTTTGCTGGCAGCCAGGACCTGGCTGGTTTCCAGCTTGCCTTTAGCTGCTATGCATATAGCATTGAGAGAGGCACTTAAAATAGGAACACAAAGTATTGTTTCTATTGTGTTTTGGGTTGTGGACTTTTTTTCCTCCTCTCCGTTTTATTTTCCTTATTTTTATTTTTGTGGAATGTGTACTAGTGCCCTCTGACTTCTAGGCTTTCCTAGTAAAAGGCTCTGTGAGGTCAGGTTTCCCCCTCTCCCCTCCCAAAACACAGATAAGGGTGTTAAACTCGGGGGAGATGGTTGGCACAGAACGTGCTGCATATTGGGGAAAGGGGGTGAGTAATCGAGGCTACTGTCAGTAGCTCTGTGATAGTGTAAGTTCCTCTGTAGACTGATAAAATTAAACATCCTGTTTTAAAGACTGTGGCAGAGCACTTTTGTTTTATCAATAATAATTGCTGATGCAGAACTGCCCTTTATGAGGTTTTATAACAGATGGCTGGGAGTGGAAGAAAAGCTGCTCTGACTTCCACCTCCTCAGCTAGAAGCAAGATTGCTAAAAGGAGACAGTTGTCCCTCTTACCATCGCTCCCTCCTCGTTACAGAGCACAGTGATTCCCTCCCTACACTTTGCGGTCCAAACTTGGCAGAAAGATGGAAAGATTATATCAGTAATGTTGTCCCTTTAAGTGGATGTTTAACTGGACAGCTGAGGGATCTTATTGCTCAGACCCTAATGGTTTGGTAAACTGCAGGAAAGTGTTTGAGAGGAAGCACATTAGCGTTTAGACACATTTGAATGTAATCAGTGAGCCTTTGAAACATGGGTTTTTCTTCTTCTGTGAGGTCTATGGCAGGTAGTTTTTCTTTGAAGACTTCCACAGAGGGCAGAATAGGGGGATGAAGAACATGTGTCATCTGCCTTCTGCTGTCCTTTCGGGTATTGGTGGCTACATCAGAGCTTCACATTGCGGCCCACTTTATTTCCTCCTTGATCCCATAAAGAATTCTAATTTCTAAGCCTACATTGTCATTCTCCTATGAATTTGTGACATTATATATTTGATAATTGTGGTTTTGCTGTGGTAACAAGTGAGGTTTTTTTGGACTGGAGGAAGTCAAGCTCTGCCAAGAGGGAGCTTGTTCCAAAATGTTCCAACTTTGGATACAAAGGCAAAGGTTAAAGAACTGACTTTGTGTAATGTTACTAAACTTGTGTTCCATGTGGGGACAGTAAATAAGGATCAAAATGAAATAAGATGTAAAACGCAATGACATATATTTCTTGTTTACAAGTAATGAAACAAAATGTGAAAGACTAAGGAAGAAAATTCAGGATATGTCAGTGTACCTGCTATGGGTATGACTGTAGGCTATAACAATCATAGAAAATAAATTGTAATTTTATTGAACTGTCTTCATTCAAAGTGTTTTTGATTCCTCAGCCAAACTGCATATTACTTTAATGCTTACTATATTTTACAAACCTTTTAATGATGCCCAAAGTTTGTACAAGACCCAGGTATATACTTATGCGTGTGTGGATGCATGTACAATCTGGTGCTGTATATGGAATATATGAATGCCTGTTTAGCTTGTGGCAGCTGTAGGATGGTTAAAACTATATATAATTTAATACTATTTAGTATATAAACACATTTTATTTAATTTTTGCTTCTGGAGACTGGTGAGGAGAGGCAGGAAATGGACAAAATTAGAGGCAGCAGCAAAGTTTATGACTTTACATGTTGTGAATCCAAAATAATTAAGAGGCTTTCAACTCAACAAAATTAATTCAGCAATGGCTAGGAAAAAATATTTTCCAAAATAAAACCTTTGGCAAAGTTGTGAGATATCTTTACTTTAGATCTCCTTCTTTGAAACTATCCTTCATGTGAAGACCTCCTTTAAAGTGAAAGGTTTCTCTATACCTTGTGTCGACCAGTTAGCACTAGAAATGGGTATCACAGTGACCGCTTCAAACACCTTGAAGTGATATCTTAGTATCTTAATATTATTTTTTTGTTGTTCTGCAATGCTTTCTTTAGCTACAAGTCAATGCAGTGATATATTATTTGTAGTGGCAGTTTTGTATAACTTTGGGGGATGTGCATGCAGCATTTAAAGTCAGGTTTCAGGAAAACTGTGTTACAACTTGAGTCTAGAAATACAAAATCTGCAATGATGTGATTGTCCATACTCTATTCCATGGTGAAATTAGGCTTGAAAGAAGCCAAGCATTGGATCTTCTAGTTTTGTTCTCCTTTGCCTAATCGTCAGTTGAGAGTCCAAGGGAAGGGAACCGATTGCTGTAGGTTGGTGCAATAGTATTTATTAGCCTCATATCCCTTCTTTGCATTTAGGGGAGGGTGCTGACTTGAAGATTTTTCATCTTGATATTTTTCTTCATTTCTCATCCAGCAAGCATTAATTAGATGGTAGTCTACTTTCTCTGTTTCTTTTTCTTCATTTTATTCCTCCTGATCCTCCTGTTCCCTCCCTTACAGCCATCCACGCTGCAGCTGCTTCATGTCTCAGTGCAGGAGATCAAGCTGCTTCTGAGACCACCATCAAAAGCTTCTTTCTCACTAGGTCTATAGGAAGATGCAGAAGCATTACCTCTGACTACTGCCATTGCCATCTTTATCATCTTTTTTCCCCCCATTGTCAAGCCATCGTTTGTAGCTGCTGTAAGCTTTTACCTGTGGAAGCTTAAAAGATATAGGTTGAGATTTTTTTCAGAAAGGGCCCTGAAGAAGTCAGTTCTCAATCCTCAATGGCTTTCAGAGCTGAGCAGCTTAGACCTCTTAAAAATTCTAGTCTTATGTCTTTTCAGGTGGGATTTTCAGATTGTCATGAGTAACCCATAAACGGATGACACATTGAAACCTGTACTTCATTTCATGGTTCAGGAGGACTTGTTTTTTTTTCAGATTATATAAGTGCTTTTGAAAGTTCATCCTTTGACAAAATCTATCTCAAGAAATGTGTTTCAGTCTTAGCAAGGTAGTGTTTGAACAGCTGTGAATTCAGAAAGAATCACTTGCTATTTGGGGAATTTCATTGACATATTTTCTTTCATGCAGAATTCCATTATGGGTGAGCAACCAACATATCCAGAGGCCTTTCAGGTCGGTGGGCCTCCCAGCTAAAGTAATAAAAATGGAAACTTGTAGCAGAGCTAATACTTAAGTTGTTGGAGGAAGGGGCAGAAGTTACATCAGAGATTTGGGAGTGTTGGATGTTGCAAAGAATGAGGAATGCAAGAAAGTCTGGAATGTTACCTTGATAAAGTCTTTGGGAAGTGATCATCATCTTCTGGGGCATGATTCAAGATAACTCTGCAATGTGGGAAACTGTCCTTACACAGCTCTTACTGAAACAAAACCAAACCCAAACAATGTAAACCGACCTCTTATTCCATCTTCACTAAAAGGAAATAATTTTCCTATTTTAAAATGACATCAGATAGATGCATGACAGGATTGAAGTGGAGCTCAAATTATAGCCAAGGGAAAGATAAAATTATAGAATTATGTAAAGCATTGAGAAAAGTATTATAGATGCTGGAGGTGATCAAATCAGTGAAGTATAGTTCTTGTAAAATTTTCCTATAGGAATGTATTGATGAAGTTGAGAGAGATGGAATATCTTAGAAAAGTCAACACAGTAGTACAATCACATTTGAAACCTCTATCAGACACTGATGTAGTTAAAAGGCAGTGGTACATCCCAACTACCAGAAGAATGTCTGTATTAGGTTGGACCAAAAGCCCATAGAACTTCATGCTGTTTCTCTGTGAGTGAGTGAGAGATCACTGGAGAAGGGTGCAAGGGTAAGGCAGATGTAAAAGGGTAAATCATGTACCATGTATTGTGTAAATGATGCTTTTCTTACTCTTCCAGCCTTCCTCAGTTGTGACTGAGAGATTCCTGAGTCAGAAGTGGTGTCTGCAGGAATTATCAAAGTTATCAAAGTTGTGGCTCAGGAGTTAAAGATCAGAGGAAGAAAAAAAATATCAGAGGAGAACAATGAAGCAGGGTGCAAATGCATAAATCTTGGGGTTTTTTTCATTTTTCCATGAATGTTTTGCTTGGAGTTGGTGAAGTCTTTAATGGTCATTGCTCCAAGGGAGTGAAAGTGTAAGAACTGAACTGAAGACCTGTGGTAGCAAAAAATCTTGGGGCTGACTTTGAAGGAAGGAGAAGGGGTGACACTGACAGTGCAGCAAATAAGACTATGTAATTTTGATTTGTATTAAGATTCCTTCCTAATTTGTTTCATCCTACATAATGGGACAATATTATTTTTTGGGCTGAAAGAGATCCTTCTTTAGTAGTGCTAGGAGTAAGGCTCCCTGTCTAGTGAGTTTTCAGGGCTCTGAAGTTACACAGTGTTTTCTGCATTGTGTGGATTTTTATTTTTTGTGTCTTAAGGCTGTTATCTACTTAGATTTGAGCAGACATTTAGAATTATACAAATGAGAATATCTGTATCCAAAGATGTAATTTTAGGAAAGTACTTCATTTTGCTTGTAACTTGCACTTGTGTTTACTCTGAGTGTGTGGCTTTTTATGCATGTGAGTGCCATCTATGGATAAAACTTTTCGTTTTGGACTCTAAAGTACCAGATGTAGGGCTTCCATTAAGATGGTAAGAAGTGCAATTAATCATTTATCTGCTAGGTGTCAGCAAAGGTTTTCTTTAAGATAAATAAATTAAAAATTGTATGCATTTATACACTAGATCTTGAGGCTGTGTGGCTCAAATGTGTTTGGAGGCTGAAAAGGAATTTCTAAGGATATGTTCAGGGAAATAAATACTACTCAGTGTCTAGAAGATACAGCTGCACTTCATACCCTTCATTTAATTAATTCCCTCCATTGCATTTTTCTTGATGTATGCAACTTTGAACCTCTCTTTAATTAAGCAAAATTAACAAGTTTACTGTGCATGGAGAAGATTTAATAGATTTACATTCAGTAAAGGTTTTTCAAAAAATGAAGGTACTGATGTGTAAGAGAGAAGACATTTTCATAGATTAGGTCAAAAAAGGTAATAAAGAGTAGGAAGAAATAGTCAATTTTCAGAGTGGAGGAACCTCATCAGTGGTGTCCCACAGCTTCTTATTTGTGTTGTTCCACATATTTGTAGATGGTATTAGTACAAAGAGGAAAGAGTTGACAAAGTTACTGGTGATACTAAAATATGCAGTATAATAAAAGGGAAACCTAAATGAAATATTTCAGAAGTATCTTGGAGTACTGAGTGAGCAGTATACTCACAGATGAAGCTCATTGTTGATAATTATAAAGTGATGCACCTGATGGAAAAACAATTCTGACTTTGTATTCCCAGTAATGGGGAAGTGTTATTGTTTGGTAATAATATAATTCAAAGTCCAAGCCTAATTGTGGCCAGAAAAGAAAATCAAATTTTGTGAATACCTAGCAAAAGAATAGAGACTAAGATAAATCATCACTCTACCAATATACATTTATGACTTTTCAGTGCTTTGTGTGATTATGATTCCCTGTTTCCCAGACGTGCAATAGAACTAGAAAATAGTTGTGCTATTGATAGTGAAAGCTCTGGAGCAGCTCAGTGCAAGAAACTGGGTAATGGACAGAAATTCTTCAGCTAGGAAAAGGGGGAAGGGATATATAGAGAGACGATTATATAAATCGAGTGGCATATAGACAAAGGTCAGTGTCAAGTGGTTATTCCCCATTGCTCATTATATGTATCAGGTGGCATTGAATTCATTTGCTCAAAAAGCAAGAGAGAATTTTTCCACACTAGGCATTATTAAACCATGGAAGTAATTGCTAAGAATATTGTGGAAGCCAGAAGTTTACTTTCAAGAAACATTTATGAATTCAAGAAGAAAGAAGAAGACCTTCTTAGAAGAGAAGAAGGCCTTCTTAGAAGAGAGAGAGCATCAAAGTTGTGAGGCACCTGGTCTGTAGACCATCACAAGGTGAGAGAGTGAAGAGAATACACCAGACAGGAGTCATGTGTCTTTACTCCTTCTCTGGGCATCTAATGCTGGTTCTTATCGGTTGCTGCACATTAGACTCGATTGATCTTTTATCTGAAGCAGTATGGCCAGTCAGCTCTGTAAATTATACATTTTCCTGACTGTGGCATAGAGGAAGATGCAGTCACTTTTACAGGATTGTATCCAGGTCAGGTATAAAAAAGTGCAAGTGTCTGGACTTTCTGGCTCTGGAAAGAACTTTTTGCTTGGATAAGTATTGGTCACTATTCCAAACTGAAAACTTGGCATCATAGCAGGCATGTGTTGATTTGTTTGGATTGGTATGTGAATATATTTGGCTTCAGCCTATGCAGAAAATAAATAAGACTTCCTTTGTTCTGGAATGATCGCTAGTTCTGGAAGTAGTGTAACTTAAATGTTTGCAGTGTTTTCACCATTTTTTTGGGAATATAAACAAATTTCATCTGCTTCCACATCTGTCTCATTCGCCTTATAGGAACATTCTTGAGAAAATTTCTGTAAATGGAAATATTTTAAAGTTTGTACACTTTGGATTTATATGCCTACTTAAAGATAATGCAAATATTAGGCAGTGCTTTTATGCGGTATTGGTTATACATAACTCATCCAGCTGGAGATCAGGCTTTTGCCATACAACCTTTGTTTTTAAAACGTAGCACTTAAAATATATACAGTAATCAACTAGAAAATGAAAAGGTTGTGTTGAAAGATTTCCTTGAGATATTTTTTTTAACTGGTTTGCAAAAGTTTAAATGGAAAACCCCAATTTAAAGAAACAGTTACACACTTCTTATGACTAAGTCTCATGTTTATCATTAAATATTTTACATAAATTGAGAATTTATAATACCCATTGTGAATTTATAATACCCATTAGTGTTCTTATATCTAAGATTTTTGGAAATGTTCTGTAAGAAGTGCAACCTTTTTTTTTTTTTGTCTGAAGTAATATTTAGTAGGCTATTGAGTGTGACAATTCAGTTCACTCAGACTGGTAATTTTTTTAATGTAACCATGTAACTGCAAAGTGAGCCTAGTATTTCCCCCTTAGCTCTTGTATTAATGAGAAACAGCATTGTCTAATATTACTGTGTTACTTGTAATTCAGTAGAGCTCAAATAACTCCCTCAGGCTTGGTGGCCATACTGCAGCAGATGTTTCAAAGTCAGAAAGATGTCCTCTCTGCACAAAGAACTAAAGTATCTGACCTTTGCGTTGGCTTTGCTGGTGAAGAATATACGCACTTTGCTGGTATTAGGTTTATGAAACAACACAATTGTTTTACTTTTTTTAAAAAACCAGCCAGTATTTTATTTTCCTACGTTATGCTCCTAATAATTAAATTTAAGAACTTTAAAAGTAAAGTACTTGATCTTTAGACTTTCAGCTGTGTTCTTCTATTAATTGTTCTGTCAAAGAGCTTATTGATGCAGCCACATAACTGGTGTTCATGTATTCCCTGCTTGTTCAATGGGAAAATATGATAGGAATGCTGTCACTATGCGGTGAGAAAAGTGTGATATTTTCCCCAATTCAAGTCTTACTAGAAAGAACTTTAGCCATTGAGATTTGAAGGAGTTTGTTTTGTTAAGTCCTATTATGCCAAAGAAGTTGCTTTCTTACATTTTCTGTTTAAAAAATAATCAAATGATCAATCTTTTCCTATCTCCCTCATACGCTTGCTCACCAAAGGATTTCTTCCATGCCAGTTTTCCGAAATTCAAGTTGAAAGATGCAGGTAGATTTTTGTTTAGCTCTGCTTCTGATTTCCACATAAAAGGGTCATAGTTCCAAAAAGAGGGTATTAAAACTTCAGATCTTGGCAGAATGTTATTTTTCCCTGTATATGAGAAAAAGACAATGACCATAGAGCAGGTAGCTCTGTGCTTCTGCACACTGAATAACTTGTATGAATACAGTTTATATATTTCTCCACAACTTTTACTTTAAAGGCATATTAGGTTTTTTTTGAGATCTACATCTTGATTGCAAATCAGGCAGGTATTGATTGAATAACAAATAATCACTATCACCAGAACAATTGTAAAGCAATTTTGTAATACTCACAAAATTTTGTACTGCCAAATGTCTTAGTTAATTTATTTAATATTACAGGAGAGAATGAAATCACCATGCAAAATTCCATTAATTTTGCTTTTTTTTTCTGAGCAGAACTAGAATGACACATATCTGTGCAGTTGTATTGCCTATATTATGTGTTATTTTTCATTTGTCTCTTTAAATACATAGTTCACTTTCTAGACTTGGTCTCTGATGTGATCATACAGAGAGTTGACTCTGTAATAGAAGCAGGGACAAGAGCTAGCATCACATCTATCTGCTGTCAATCAAGCTCATTTCTCAAAATGTATGTAGGATTTGGGGAGCAAAGGGAAAGAGTGGAAGTGGAGGACACCTCCTTAAATTTACACTTAGTCCTGATATGCAGTAGGGCCATGAAGATTTTAGATTAATCATGGTAGTATTCAGCAAAATCTCCTTGATTGGGTGGTATTAGGGCCAAAGCTAAGATGCTGACTATCTGTAACTGCTCAAGGCTCAATGGAATCTATTTATCTTCTCTATATATTTTAAAAAGTAAATTTGAAAGCGACGTGCTGGCTCTGAATCTTCAACAAAACTAGGTTGTCACCATTTCTGTTACTATTAATTACTTGACTAATGCCTTATATTTATACCATTTATATGCAAATTATTTAATTAAGATAGAGGTTGAGCTATGGGCCATTTGTGTTCCGCTGATTGCTCTTTTGTTCTGATTCCTCAAACAGAAGCAATTCCAGGCAGTGAATACATAGTCCAGGTCCTCTTTTGTGCCCTGTGCCAGAAGACTGACATGTTATGCAGTGTTAGAATTTATAAACGTGGATGTAGAAGTTTGAGTGTGAGTGACCTTACAGCACAAAGCCTCATTCTGTAGAACTCAAAAAGGGAAAGGAGAATCTTGGTTTTCATTGTAAGGATTGAAGATGCTGTCTTAAAGTTGAATAGCTTGTATAAAGAACTAATGGCATAACTTTATACATTATTCCCTTTTCCATATGCTTGTAAGGTCATACGTATGCCAATGTGCTTTAAAAAAAATAAATGATAATATTTTGGTATGGTGAAGATCTGTTTTGTTTTATGTCAGAAGTCTCTAGACTTGGGAATATCTTGAATAAAATGTGGTAATGGTAACTTAAATTTATTTGAACATCTTGATAAGTTTGGAAAACTTCATTAAATGGGAGACCACCAAAGAAGTGGTCTCCAGTCCAAATGTTGGTCTCGAGTCCAAATACAGTGCAAGTGGAGATAAAACCTGAGATCTCAGACCAATAACCAAGGTGCGTTGTGAGATGAGAACTCTTTTATCCTTAAAAAGAGCACATTGTACTGATCAGGATTTCTGTCTTTTGAGTTAATGGAAAATACCACATGGTTTTGCAGAAGGACCAGCCCTACCAGAGCACTGCCCTTTGAGAGTCAACCAGGCGATGTGGCATGTCATTCTTTATAACCTACGGAATCTGTGACTGAGAGAGAACCACTGACAGATGCTGAAGGAAGATGAATGAATTGCAAACATTGTCTGAGGAGCGTTTAGGGGAAGAGGCAGCAAACAACTCTTTTGAAAAATTCTCAACTGCATACAGCAAACTGAATCAAACTGATGCAGCTTTGCAGTTCCTCACCCTGCTTTTGGGAGGATTTGGATATGGGGTAAGAAGCTAACACAGTCAGTATACAAAGAAGACTTATAAATTAACATAAAATAATTTGTTTGGAAAAATTCTTCCAGTTGGCAAACATGCAGAGGTCAGATTATATATTCTTATCACTCCTGAGTGTGTTAACTCCTTGACCATTAGGAAATAGCTTAGGGCTGGTGCGAGTTCTTTTTTCTTAAAAAAATAATGTTGCAAACATTGCAACAGAGCAATCAGACATTTCATTGCTTCCCTTGCTGCTAATGAAGCAACGCAGATATCAGGCATAAAGTTCAAGATCATTTTTGCAAACAACGTTTCCTTGAGCCATTTCTCTTTTTAATGTCCAGTGTACTTCCAATTTTGGATATATCAGTGATCAAATAATTTTCTGTTTAAAATTTCCCTGGAAAATCTTAAAATGAGAGGAGGGGATGGTTTGTAATAGGTTCTGAACCTATAGCTTTGAAATCACTATGTATAATGGAATGGCCCAACACAAATTAATTTAAACTGCAAGCAAACATAAACTTTTTTACTTCCCTAGTATTACCTGTTTACTAAGAGTCTATTTGAAAGGCTTTTTCTACAAATTTTACCAGGAGATGACTTTCAAGTTGATAGGTATTTCTCTGCCTATTAATTAATTTTTTACACTCTTTCCATCAGTGTAGTTATTGGTGGGTGTCATTTTCTTCATCAGGTTAGTGGGGTTTTTTATATATCAATTTATCTCTACTAGTGCTCAATTTTACATTATAATTTCATGTTTCTTTTTTGGCATCATAATAACTTCTAAGGTAAAAAATTACAGAGTCACAAAGACAAGATTGCAGCTTTTTTTATATGTCAGGGAAAGAGATGGAATATAAGTGAACAAGCTGAGGGGATTTTTAACTGAGTTTTAAAAAATTCCTGATATAAAACCAAGGGAATATTGAAAGCAGCAGGAAAAAAAAAACCTCAGAAAAAAATATTTAGACAAATTTCATTCTAGTTAGTTTGTAGATGAAAGTTTCTTTTTTAAGTGCTGTAGTCCATAAAAGAAAAATAACTCCTAGTTCAAATGCTAAGGCCTGTGTAGCGTACTAGCAAGTTTCAGAGGGAAAGTGTTTTCAAGGTCTTTTCATGAATGGTGTGTTATGGAATGGGGTCACTCAAAAAGGAATAATTACAGAGTGATCAGAAGATTCCTTTGAAAAGATTGTGCTAGACCTTCTGTGTGGTTTGTGGAAGAACAGAAATCAGTTTTGCTCCTAGGGCTAACAAAATGTATTGTGTTTTCACAGCTACTTCTGTCTTTGCCCCAAAAGATGCATGCCTCACCTCGGCAGCGCACTCAGCCCCTCCAAGGTCATTGCCTAGAAACCAGATCTTGGAGTTGTTAGAAGTACGATACACTGCTGCACCCTTTGACCCATTGCAAAAGTTTAGTTTTGAACTCTAATGAGTCTTTGCTTATCTCCTGTCTTAGCACTACCAGTTGTTAAATAATTAAGTCCTCTTTGATTGTACCTCTTTATGTGCTTTTATAAACTTATTTGTATTATTTCGTGTTCTACTTTATTTGCACTCAGCTGCTTCTCTTTGTTTCAGAGCATGGATTTACTAGAAGGAAATAATTTGAGGAATGCTTTTTCACCCTTTGTATAATGTTCATACTGAGGATCTGTGACCTACAGTAATTCTTATTCATTTGGAATATAGTAATTTGTTCCTGTCAGCATAGGGGCTGGTTTGTTGTTTTAAATTGCTGACTTTTGTTTTTGTTGGCGTGCTCCCCAATGCAAATTGAACATCTGACAAAAATCTATGGGTATGACAGTTCAGTGGAGATAGGTGCTCTGTGTTACCTAACGGTACGATTTGGGGTCCCCAGGATAAAAGTTGACTGAATGCCAAGATTTCAGAAGAGTTTGTTTGTGCAGATAAGAGGTAATCCGTATTCCTCAGGTCTGTAAATCAAACAGATAAAGGAGAAATATGTATGCACACCATTCTCTTAGAGATAGTGGACCAATAGTTTCTTCTTAATAACAGTGAGGATTATCTAACCCCTGAGAACAATGGAAAGCTGAGACCAGGGGCGTTCCTATACGAAATCAGAGGAAATAGCAGATTCTTCGAATGCTTCTTCTGCTTTAGCAGATAGTGTCTAAATAAATTTTTCTGTGAGTCTGGTTTGTGGCTGTTTATAACCAAATTCAGATTGTTGTAGATCTGAAAGGTGATCCATAATACAGTAGAAGAAGAAATCCAGTCATCACTAGGTCTTGACTGTGTTTTCCAGGGTGACAAAGACTTAGTGTGGCCATCTTGTCTTGACAAAGACAAATGTGTCTTAGTGGCCATCTATGGAAATACTGGTTTCTAATCAACCACTGTGATGTTTCTTTCAGGATAAAACAAGATACTGAAATATCCTTGTTTTGATGAAGTGGTTAGGTCAATAATGTGAAATCCAAAGTAGGAATCCTTGTTGCCATTTTTGATAAAATGGTTTTTAAAGTACAAGAATTACTTTTAATCCCTAAATAAAAATATTTTGCAAGTCAGCTGTATGGAACTATGCATCCATTTTTTTTTAATTTACTGTGGTGTCTCTTCCATTTTGGACTTAATGGTCAAGTATCCCTCTTCTGGTTTACTGCAGGACAAGGTTTTCCCAGGTTGACAGCCAGCCAAGCCATTTAGTCTCAAAGACTTCTTGCTAGTTAAAATGTGTTACTCCAAGGGCATCTTTATGGGCAACTTGGATATACTTTGATGCTCTCAGGATATCTTTGAGTATGAAATCACTGTCATTTTATAAGTTGTTTTTTAAGTACACAAATGTACTAATTAATTCCTTATCCATTTACTTGTATTTCCTGGAAGACCCTAATGCTTGCTTATTTCTCTCATATCTGTAGATTTACTGATCTATTAATTAAAATTATGTGATCATATGTTTATGCCTTGCCAAATCTAGGTAAATAAATAAATAAAAACATAGATGGTTCACCATACAGCATGTGCAAGAACAGCTGGAAGAATATTTTGCTTTTCTTCTTGTTCTTTCAGACTTTTTGAAATACATCTTACCTGTAGAATTCTTTCTTACTTTCTATTGAACTTTCTCCATCTCTTTTGCAGAAAAGTTATAACGAAATATTTCTAACTTGCAAACTGATGATCAATAAATTTTTAAAACAAGAGTTATATTGATTTTTGTCATCCTACTGCCAATAAATGTCTGTTTGTGGTCAGAGTCAAGAGCGTTTTAGGCTTGGGGGAAGAAGGTACAAACTGTGTAAGGTGAAAGACTGATGCATGATATGGAAGGGAAATGAAAGGGCACGTCATCTGAGAGTTTCATAGAAACTTGCTGTTACTCTCTCTAACTTTGTGTGAGTTCATTTTAGGTTGAAATTTTAACCTGAGATTATTACATAAATTTGGGTCTGTCCCTGAATGCTTAGGAATTAGAAATCCAGATATGTGCTACATACTTGGATTTCTTTTCCTTCCGTTTCTTATATTCTTTGTGTGTTTGTTTCGCATGTCAGATTCATGAATTGGAGTTGGAAATATTATGTTTGCCATATGCTATCAAACTTTGTTTTTCTTGAATTAAATCATCTTTATTTGATGCTAGCAGCTTTGTTAGACCAGAAGATTCTAAACTGTGCCATACAAGAACAGCTGGTGGGGTGGAGGGACAGATGTTTGGTCAAATGGTACCGGGCCTTTCTTGCACTTCAAAGAAGCTGAGCAGAGATATAATATGACTATAGAGTATAGTCCTATTTTTCTAATCTGAGTAGTTTGGGTATTTGCCATAGTTTATTCAGAGATTGGGAAAGCAAATGACCCATATAAGCAGAAAACTGGGAAGCAATTAATGAGATAGTATTTCTCTTACTGTGGAGTTTACCCCGTAAAGATGAGAGCCTCTGAATTCAGTTCATATTGCCAATATGGGCCCCACAGAAGAGATGATACAATATCCTTCTATATAAATTAATTGCTTTTGATATTTTAATTGTTGCCTTCTTTCCTTGGAGCTTTACTTCAGTTTTGTTCAAATGAAAAGTGGGATAACTTTTGAATCTAATCTTTGCCCTCATATTGAGAACTGAGTGCATGAATTGTGTTCTTGTGAATGAATCTTGTGCATGAATGCTTGTTCAGTTGCTATTTAAATAAAAGTAGTATTATATAAGAACAACCATCAAGGTTTATTAAGTATGAAGATCTTACATGTACCTTAAACTCCCTGAACTGCTGATCATCAGAAACTGGCAACGTTTCCTGAAATGAGAATCATTCCAGCCCTGCTCTGTTCCTTAAGCTTTCCCCTTGTTATCCATTAATGGCCACTATAGGAGGCAGTACAAGTTCTGGACTAATTGAAGCTCTGACTGATATGGCAGTCTTTCTGCAGTCTTACATAAAGTGAGGTTTTCCTTAAGGTTCACACTACATTGTCTTGACAGTGAAAATCCAGGCAGCTATAAACAAGATCAATAGAAATGTGTAAGCATTGTTGGTGACAACTTACGAAGAGGGACAAAAGAGAAATACTCAGTGAATTTTTTTGAGTTTGGACATCAATATTTACTAGGAAATGAGCTACTGCCAGTATCCATGTTTCTCATTATTCTTTTTGTTATATGCTTGTCCACTCTGAGGCAGAATTTCTGACTATGCTACAGATAAGGAGAAAAATAACAAGTTAGCTGAAGCCTGTCTGTCAGAAAGACACTTTACATGTCAAATATCTTGTAAATACCAATATTTTGTGTAAATATACTGCCTTTCTGTTACACAGAGTTACAAGGCTTAAGTTATGAAAAAATAAACCAACTAGGGGAGGGGTTGGGGTGGCAATTTCTGATACAGATATGTGCATTATAATAATTTTTAATCTATTTTATGCATTTTATGAAATGAATATTGTTTGTAAGTATTTTCACTGAATGGGAGAGACTGAGGAACTCAAATGCAGAGGCACTATAAAAAGGAGGAGGACTTTAGTTAGATAAATTATAGGTAGTGGATTAGTTATTGACTTTTATCTCAGGTAGTGTAAAGCAAGAACTGCTAATCACTGCTTGTGATAAAACCAGAAAATGCTATGTCTGAACATCGGGCTAGTATTTCATCATATTAGCTATTGATTTAACACAGCATGAAACAACTGGTTCTGTCCCAGTAGTGCCTGGTGGGGAGCAGTGAAGGTACAGATTTACTCCTCCTTCAATCTGCTGCAAACTTCAAAGCCCAGTTGTGACCACTTAACTACTAAAATTACTAAACTCAGACAATTTTTCTCTTTTTCAAACACAGCAATGTGTCTCTATGTAAGTACACATGGAGGGAGAGAAATCCCAGCTAAATCCTGTCAGGACAAAAATAATAAATTCAGGAAGCATGGACAGTAAGATCCAAACATCAGTTTTGACTGGGCCATGTTATACACGAAGTAATTTTCATTTTATTTTTATTAATCGATAGTTTGAGCTAATTTACTTATGGTCCAAAATACTTGCATTGAAATACAGAGTGAGCACCATGTGGGTAATTTGTATGTAAACCACCTCGATTACGCCGTTTTTCTATTTAATTATTCTTTGTATCAAGCATTATTTTATTTTGCATTTAATGATGAAGCCAGAAATTATTCTCTGCTACTCTTGTTAAACAGGAGGTTAATATTTTTAGGGCTCAACTGAATTATTCTTATTCTGTGTATTAGTTTGGGGAATTAAAAAGCATGTATTGGTATACAGGTGGAAAGCTGCCTCTGAGAGAGAGTGTCTATGCTTGGTGAAAAAAGGACAGTGCCTAAAAATAACTTTTTATGCACTAAAAAGTATTCTTGGAAAGGCCTGCTTAAGTTTCTTTGGTTTAAAATAGATCCTCTCAAAGTGACACAAAGGTAGGTATGACAATTCAATTGGAAACATCTCATTCATCTGCCTTGTCCTCATTCTAACTGTCTGAAATGAGATCTTTTGTTTTTAACTCTTAGAGTTCACAGTGGATAAAATGTATAATTTATTAATAGAACTGAGCTCTGTAGAAAGTTGTGCTTTTAACTGGACAGCCTAAAAGCCTAAGAAATACTAGCTTTTCTAGACTTTACCTACTGTTAGAAATCCGGGGAGCAGGAGAGCTGGAAAAGATGATGGCAGCATTCAAGAATGGCAAAATGCTTCAGACCATTTATAGGTTTTAATTACAGTTGCCAATTGCCATAGAGTCTGGCCAGAGAGTTGCAGGTACAAACTAATAAAGACAATCAAGTAACAAAAGGAGGAAGGAACTAACACTTGGATGCTTCTTTCTGGCAAAGAAAGGAGCTGGTGGAAAGTACCAGCAGATGTCTTGTTACTGTTAGCAGCAGGAACCGAGGCTCCAGGTGGAAATACTGGCTGAAACAAAGATATTTTAATAAACATTTGATGGTTTAGTTTATGTGGGATGCTTATTGTGCTTTACCATGGCATGAGATAATTAGTTTTCTGCCTTTCTAAGACATTTCTCTTCCTGCTTCACTGTCTTTGGGAGCTTGGCCCTTATACTATAAACTTCTCCCCTTGGAGGAAAATGTCTTATTTTCATAATCTCAGTTCATCTGTCTGTTGGTCCAAGATGTTGGAGTTTATCTTCCTTTTCCAAGATTTAGCAAATATTTATGTTAATTATAGACCTATCTCAAAGCATTAAGTCTTTGGACTACAAGACAGTCTGAAGTACATGATCCTGATGTGCAGTTCCTCCTAGTCCTTGCATATACCAGTTCTAAGAACAAAGATATCTGGCAGTTAAAACAGACTCAAAATAAGCTTATTTTTGCAACCTTGCTTTGCTGGTCTTTAAATTGAAGTTATTCATATCTACCAGAGACTTCTGGGGAAGAATAGCGGCCTATAGGACATCGGTGGCTGTCTTCTGATGCAAAAATCTGTCTAAGGAGTGAGAGTCTTCTAGGATTTGATGTAGAAACTGGATTCTCTGACATGATCATAACAACATCCTTAAATATTTCTGGAGATTAGCCTGAACATGACTTGAGGACCAATTTATCTGTCAACAATATGGGCTTAATTTTGGCTGTTCCTATTCTTTGTATCCAAATTTCTTGTTGATGCCATGGTCTAGACCCTTTTTTTTACCCCAAGTTCAAGTGTGGACCTGTGCTATAGAAAACGGAATTTATCTCACTTATACTCCCTATACCCAAATACATAGTCAAGTGTTGGTTACTTTGGACCTGTGTCAGGTGTGACTTTACAACTGAGGTACCTTTATTTTCAAACTCTCATCTGAGTTGTCAAGAAAGGTGCCTTTTTTCCGCCCTCTTCAACCTTGTTCTTCCCTTTTTTTCCAGCACTGCTGCTTGAAGTGACTGTGGAAATTAAGGGTTGGTCTGCAAGTTGCAAAAACTTTGTCAACAAATTAGGCAAATAGATTCCAATGTTTCCTATACATATCAAGGCAAAGGGCACTAACACCAGCCAACTTTTAATTTAGCAAGGTAGATTGTCAGACTGATCTTTGAACATGCAAAATGTGGTTACAAAGAAGTACTGGGCTTTTCTGGGAGGTGAATCTGAGAAAGAATGAACAATTTAGAGGAATTTCTGTTGACAGAATAGACAAGTTGGTTAACTTAGCCAGCAAAGTAGATGTTTAAAGATTAGTTTTATAAGCAAATATGATAGTATAGTAATGGTAACAGCAGACAGCAGGATAGCTGCAAGTTGGCAGTGTGAAAAGCAGATGTCACTATGTTGGCCTACAGAGAGGGTACAGTTAAATTTGCAGGAATACAAATTCAGTCACCCCTTCATGTGTTAGCTGATTTTTTTGTGGTTATGGCGCAATAGTAAAAAGGCAGACAAACTCCTGTGCAGAATAGCCCAAAGCTGAAAGCACCTTGGAGAAACTGGAATCTGTTGAAAGGATAATGTAGTGTATATATAGAGATTTGGTAATAGGGTATGGTAATTCAAACAAACACAAAAAGGAGCAGTGATAATTAAAAAAAAATAATATATATGTATATAGGGCAGTTATTGTTATGTTTGGAGAGTGCTATCCAAGCCCAAGCAATGCTTATCTGAAGTTCTCCATGTCTGGGTTTATAGTTCTTGTTTTTCATTAAAGTTCTCTTTTGTACATGCAGCCATGTTAAATTGGAAACATCCTTAAAAAAAATAGAATGGGGGAGACATCAGTTAGTTCTAGACCTTTGAATTTTGAAAAAATTTCCATTTTCTAAGTTTTGAAGTTTAAAAGGCAGGACTCGGGTTGATATAAGATGGTTTTCTAAATGCAGGTGTCTTTTTCACAGTAGAAATCATCCTCTTACTCCTTAAATTCATAGAGAAAATGAGTTGCAATTCTCTCACAGGTCACCTGTTTTCTTCCCTACCTACAGCACGAGCAATCTGGCAGGTAGTTTAAGCCTCAGCTACATTGGTGACATACATGGTCCACTGGTCATGGCTTGGAGATGGAAGTCGGTTTTTGGGCAGAAGCTGCATTTTTCACGACCAACATGATATGATGTGTCACATCCTCATGGGGGTTGCTTGACCTTCTTCCCTGCCCTCACCCTGTAATGAAACTAAAAGTGTGTTTGATGATGATTATTGAAAAGAAGATTTATAGATCTGTGACTTCTACTTAATGGGGTGATAGTATCTCTGCATTAATTCGACATTAGCACTTGAAGTTTGATTTCTTTCTGGGTTGTAGGAAGCCAGTGACATTTGGTGGAGTAGCAGAATGCAGGTTTTAAGTTGTGTTTTTTGTGGTTTTTTTGGTTTTTTTTTTTTTTTTGTGTGTGTGTGTGTAGGGAGGGCAGGCAAGACAAGGAGTGACTTAGACATTGACTTTACCAGACACCGCATACTGTTGAATTGATTCTTTCAATCAGAAGTTGCATAGGATTTGTAGAATAGTTTTTATTTCCTTTTGGACAGAAATGTATCAGCTTTGGGTTTGTTTGATGGTTGGTTTTTTTTTATTTTCATTCAGAAATGCTCCAGCATTCCATCAGGTTGTATGTTAGTACTGGGTAATCGTTTTCCTGCTTCTTACACACAATCGATAAAACTTAAGCTACTTGGGAACAGAAAAACCCCTTTCGAATTGCAGTCTGAAGTGCCTGCTCTGTTGTTCCTGGCTGACCCTTACAGAGGAATGGAGAAGTTTTGAAAACTGAAGTTTGAACGCAATTTATTAAGCAATTTTAGTTATTTTATTTCCAGAAAAAGTGAGTTTGCATTTCTGCTTAAATATAAGCTTTAAGATTGTTAAGTGGAGTAACTTCTTTTTCTTCTAAATTTGTTAAACTGTATCTTTTTAATTTCTGTGGTATTTAGCAGGCCATACATAGATCAGGTCACTTTTTTTCACCTTGTTTTTAGCAAGAGCAATGGCAAAACTGACTACACTCAAAGAACACAAAATAAAAATTCAATTTATTCCTACAAATTATTTCTGGTTATGCTGATCTCGAGTATTTATTTACATCTAGTTCAGGGCCAAACTCTGAAACAGATGCCTGAAGATTATTTTTTTTAAACCATTTATATATATATACTAGGAAATGCTAATGAATTTTCTATGAAAACAGATGTTTGTGGTTAAATAAACCTTTTTGTTTGCTTACATGTAATTCACCGAACAAATCTGTTTAATCTGCTCTTAAAACAATGAGCCTGAAAAATGGAGAGGTTAGGACAGAAAGATTTGCTGGGCTTTTAGTCTGAAATGCACCTTGGCGTCCTTGTCTATTGAGCGTTTAGGAGGAGGGAATCTATTCTTTAGTTCAGGTATGAAAATGTGTGATACTTCATATCAATTATTTGGCTGATTGCTGAAAGTGCGTTGGAGTGAGGGGGCATTGGCTAGTTCTGGAATGGGAACATTTCAGAATGTGGATGAGTAATTAAAGTATAGAATGTGGAAAATTAGGCCAAAATTGAATAGAAATGAATAAGTATGTGTTCTGTTGTGCAGATGTTGGAAACGGATTATTTTGGATACCTCTTTCTATCTACATCTTATTTGGTTACCATGTAAAAATTGGTCATACACCATGCAGATTGTTTCTCTTCCCATTGCCTTTTCTGTTTTTATGTTGTGATGTATCTGTATAGGTAGTAATTTAGCAAAATATCCTGTCTGCCAGGTGTGGGAACTAGCTGATTGTATTGTAATACCAGATCATTACTTAATTCATATGCAACCTAGCCTAGCACATGGAAAGCATTATAAATCTATTTACAGTGTGGCTGGTCTGATGATAACATTGTATTAAATTCCCAGGTGAGGCAATTTAAGCAATTGCTTTGCCATGTGTAGGCCATGGAAATTAACTTCTCATATGCTTTAGTAATAGACAAGCTTCATTGTTATGCTCAGATTAGTAGTACAGCAGAATTCTTACAGTCTGGTTACATGTACCCTACTTCACATGTAGAATCATACAGGGGGGTGGTACTGCAGATCACAGATCTTAATTAGTTTAAGCTGAGTTAATTCATTTCAATTCTAATTTAGCTGTGCTTGCCCATGAACACATTCAGTTCTATTGGGAAATGTTAAGGCTTGGGTCAAGTAGACAGATTGTTTAAAGCCAAATTGCCAGACAAGAACTGAGCAAGTAAATCTGTTTGAACAGGGCTTTAAGAAAATCATCCAATCAGTATGCAAAAATCCTGTTCATAAACCAAGAGAGATCTGCCTAGAATCAGAAATTCTTCCTTGTCAGAAGGTCTGGGTACTGTAGTACATTTAAAACAGCCCCTGAAACTTTCTCTGTCTTGAAGTTCCTGTAGAAAGTAGCTTAACCCTTTTGTGTCATGGGTTGTTCATGTGCACGCTGCACAGGAATGCAAACACATACACTGAGTTAAAAACACTTGTGTGCTTAGACTTTTTGCCTGTTTATATACAAGAAAATACAAAATACACGGAAAACTTGTATATATGACAGACCTTTACAGACAAAAACCTGCACACGGAACCTCTTAAACCTATATTGAGCTGCCCAGAAATGCCTTGGATTACAAACTCTGTAAAGCTTCTGTCTTTTCTAGAAACATACATATAAAGTACCAGTAGACAGTGGTAACTGACAACTAAGACTAAAAATGTTGACAATTTCTTGATTTGCCTGGTTAGCTTATGTATAGAAGTCATTAACTATTTATAAAATGCATTATGAATTGGGTTCCTTCAAACTGTAGCGGAGTATGTGACATTTCCAGCTCAAACTATCATTCTTGCATTTGGCTAAAGTACATATTTATAAACAGCTGATGGTTAGGGACTAAAAAAAAAAAAGGAAACAATCTAAAAATTCTTTAATTATTGAGTTCAGATGAAGCAAACTAATTTTGATAGCTATGTTTCAAAGTGTTAGACAATATTTAATAGAAATAAGAATAGTAATTCAAGATATTGATATTTTGGACAAATCCAGAAAGAACAAATGAACACTTTAGTTCAAAGGCTTTTTCTTTTATATTATTGATTAATTTGGTAGTGAAACCATGATCAAAAGTAGTATCAAATTATTTATTGATTATGGCAAAGAGTTATACTTAATTGTAGTCAAAAGGGTATTTCTTTTTATATAATTGCTGATTTTCAGATCATGACAGATTATTGCAATAAAAGAACAATGATACAAATGTATTTATTAAATTCAGTGGTGATTATAAAGGACGTCTAAAAATTGTATTGCTATTAACCTTTATTTCTTTCCCATGAAGAATATTCTTTCTTTCTTCCGTGCAGGCTCTTATGAATGAGAATATCAACCAGTTAAATCTTCCAAATAAATGATGTGTAACCAAGGACCATCTCAGTCTCTCTATATAATTAGGCAACTTGTTCACTGGAGAACACGCTTATGAAACATCATGCTCCTCATCTCATTCTAATAATGATAAATACATTCAACACTAACAGAACCAATGGGGCTGAGCCGTTTTGTGAAATTGGGAGAGACCATACAGTTGAACTGCTAGATTTCAAATGGGAAGATTGAATCTTAATCAGAAAGGAAAATTAGGTATTTACCAGTATATATTTGTAATTTCCTTCCTTGTTTGATGTGTATCAAATAAAAATAGGAAAATAATATAATTGAGCAATCTATGCCAATTTGTTGGCTTTTTGGTGAAAAAAGAGAAAAACAAAACCTATCTCCATATGATATTCTTGCATACTGTGGAGTGTTTTAGTCCCCCATAGTGATGAAATGAATAATTTAAACAGGCAGCTCTGATACCACAGCCTGTTTAAAGGTTCTCATTTCCTTTAATGCTGTAGACTACTTTAGCTTGGTTAGTATGAAACTGTGACAACTGAGATCTCCAAAAGATTTGGCACAATTCAGCCCTTGTAGCAGGTCCATGGAATGCTTTGTCCTTGCTACATACATCTGTAGCTTTAGTATATAACCTAGATCTGAACACCAGCAACCGAATCACAAACTGGTGAGCATTGTAACAATGATGATGGTAATAAAGAGTGAACTACACAGGATAAAAAGCAAAAATGTGTTGCTCTGAGATGACCGACACAAGGTTTACTTCACTGGCTTAAGGGGTTCCTGGCTTAAGGGGTGACCCACTTCCAAACTTCTTTATCACAAAGGGAGTGAATTTCCAAGTGCTCAGTATAATGTCTGGTGGGTTGTTTCCTGTGCCTGGATCCTAAGCATGTTTTTTGGCACAATGGTCCAAATAGGGAACGTTTGAGGAGGAATTTCTTTTTGCTGAGTTTCAACCAGTAATGACTACCCCAGCAGAGTGTGAGGGAAGCTCCTGTTGACAAAGGAAGGCCCTACAGCTTAGTTCTTGCTACTCTTGGGTTTCTTCCTCTGAAGAAGTGTAAAATTGATCATAGCTGCACTCAAATATAAAAAGATTTTAGATAATATGTTAAAAATCCTTTCTCTCTATTAATGGTGAATGTAGGAATATTAACCAGCTAAGGGCCTGCTCTTTGTCCAACTGAGAAATTGAAAGCTGGGCTGATGTTCTCTGTACAGACTTCCCTGTTGTTCCATTGAATGTTTGTCTTCCTTGGTAGTCTTCAGATATTTGCTTTCCATTGCTTGGCATTTGATCTAGTTTAGAATTGATATGGTGATCAATTGATGAGCAAATCTGCTGCTTATAAACTGTAAATAATGACTGTCATAACGACCTAAAGAATTGCTGTCTCAGTTTTGTGGTATTTCCATGAACTGCTGTAAACCAGTCTTGTTTTCTCTCCTTTCTTTTGCCCTTTGATTTCTGGTTCTTTCCCTGTAGGCCTTCATAGCCTTAGCAGCATAGGAGTCACTTGTTAATTTTCTACATCAGTAAGTTCAACCAGTCTTGTCAGATACGTGGTGTTCAGGCTTTGGGGGTTTTTAATATGGGGAAAGCTCAGTCTTCCTTTCCTATTTAATGTCATCACTGCAGTGTTACACTGAGTTCTGCATCCAGCTAGCAAGTGTTCTTCAGAAAAACACATTTGGTTCCTACACATGCATTTCTTCAACGCTTCTGATATTAGTGTGTATTGCTTGTCGAGGTTATATGATCATCAGAACTGGGATCACACATTTTGTACCTTGAGCCTCACTGAAGATGCTTTCATTGCTGAAATGTTGAGGATGTGCCTGTCTTAGAAATGCTAAGGTTTTGTCATGCAGATTTGTCAAAATACAGTAGTTGAAGAACTTTTTAATAACTTTTACTTGCAGAATTATATTTTTTTAATATCAAATAGGTATCCATTAGGGGGCTCTCGAGGTTTAAGATGATCAGCCTTGATACCAATGACTTCGGAGCTTTACTTCCTAACCCTTTTTTCTTTTTGTTTTACAGAAAAGGTCACGGATCGCCTACAGTGATGAGGTGCGGAATGAGCTCCTAGGGGATGACGGGAATTCCTCAGAGAACCAGGTAGGATGCTAATCAAGAAGCCCTAGTGGGTGGCTGGAGGGTGAAGGAGGTCACTGGCACACTGGGCTTCTCAAGCTGCTCCTTAACAGCATTAGCAACAACTCATGTGGAAGTGATACTGTTTAATGCAAAGCTGGGGTCTTAATCAACTTCAAAATGTTTCTTGGAGATCTTACATTTAACCCTTTAACTTGCGATCACTGTCTGCTATCTTAAAAAAAAATCTTTTCTTCTCTTTATTATTTAGTACTTAAGAAATAACTTGAAATGCGCTGTTTGCCAACAAAGCCAAGGTCCTCACCTCAAACACATGTAAAAGGAATAAAAAAAGTACATAATGCAGCTTTGATAATAATGCAGTATAATTAAATCAACACTGGCAGGCAAAATAAATGAAAGTGCACTCTCAGAATTAGGCAGTATCCCACTCGGTTTCCTTGTGTGATTCCTTCCCTAAACAGATTTTCTCTCCTTGTACCAAAAAAACAAGTTGTACTAATAAGAGCGTGCTTTAATAATGCATGGTGTACTAGAACGTGGAGTGCTACCCGTCTCTTTTAGTGAAGGAAATCTTGATAATCCTGAGGCTTTATTAAAATCTTGCACCCATATTGTTGTTCTACAGCGACGGTGAGGATCCTGCTAGACTACTGAAAATTATAAAAGCGACACTATATTCAGGGGACTTTGACCCACCAAAGTATTTCTTTTGGTGCTGGAACTTGTTTGAGAAACTCTGTCTGAAAGCAGAATGTTTCTTTTCTTTTTGAGAATCATGTCAGCTGTAATCATAGTTGTGCATTTTGAGTTAGAAGTTAGTTGGAAGTTTTCTATAATATCAGATTTTATCTTCTGACTGGATAGAGTTGAAATTATTTTGGTAATGAAAGTGAAAATTGTTTACTTGATAAATGCAATATTAAGTAAGAAAACCAATCAGAACCATGTTCTGAAATTTTTAGTATCTTCTACCCTCAATATAAGCTCAGTTCCAGTGAGCATAGAAAAAAAGACAGACCTATTCCAGTACAATTAATTTTAAAACACAGATCCCTTAAGCCTTAACTTTATACAGCAATTTAAATGTTCTGTGTTTTAAACTCTGTCATAGACTTTAATACATACATTAATGAAATTATACACAGGATACAATATATCAGTAGACATTAAACTGTAGTAGACTGTATAGCAGCTCTAATACCTATGTGAAGAGGTAAATTTAAAAGATGTTAATCTTTATATTTATATAATATAGCAAGGGGCAATTCCAATTCAAATAAGGAGGGATCTTTTATCCCTAAATAATGATTTTATGGAAAGGAAGATTTTAGGGAAAAGATTTTCACAGATTGCCTGTCATTATTGTAAACTCAGTCCTGTGAAAGTGTTAAGAATCTCATTTTATTTCTTTTAAGGTGCTGCTATTTTTACATTTCAAGAAAAAAATGTGTGAATTCAGACATAAAAGGGCAATTGTGATAAGAAGCTTTACTTATAACAGAATATCTTATGTGTGGGGATGAGATAAAATATTTTATTTTCACTTTTTAAGGAATTGTTAAATAACTGGTTCACATGTGCACTTTCTGCGAGTTATGATCTTTTTTTCTAAACTTGATGGAAGAAACATGGTCTCATCTCAAGGAACCAAATGATACCTTCAACCTTTTGTCAACATGATTTTTTTCTTCCAAGTGACCGCTTCTTAGGTGGAAGAAAATTTTGGCTGGTAAAAGAGTTTTATATGGTCTTTTAGGTAATCAAAGTCCTTTTCTGTAACCCAACTTGAAATTCTTGCCCCTATACCTTTGAAAGTTCTGAATTTCCTTCTTCTCTTCCTTGAAATATGTTATGAAAGATCACAATAAAGGAGTCCCCTAATTTCTTGTAAATATGTGATTGCCAGTATTTTTAAAAAATGTTATTTATTTTCTTTTTCCAATAATCAATTTCATAATCTCTTATTTGTATGAAATACCATTATTTATATTTGTACTTTTATTCATGTGGTTATGGGTATAAGCAGTTGGGGCTTCCTCCTGATGTTGAGTTTATGAGAATGTACAGTTATCCAAATCAGGTGTAAGGTTTGGGTAGTTATATTGATATAGCATGTTCACTATATGGCATTTAACCCAGTAGCCCCAGGTCTAGTGCACTTTCATTCCTATAAATTATTATATCAGTAGAAAACATGGACTAGATGATGAAAGTATGCTCAGGTATAATTACAGACATATAAAATATTTGAAGATGTTTCAAATTCTTGCTTTTATTATGTCTGGTGAAAATAAATATAGGTAGATGTACTGACCCTCACCATTTTTACTTTTACTTTTTAATCAGCTTGGATTAAATTAGTTAAACCAAAAAAGCAGTGGGTTTGTTTTCCCCAGTTCAGTTACCAAACTGAGGGAAGAAGAGAGGAGAGATACCTCTCTCCTCTGCTGACAGAGGAGTTGTTGGAAAAAGTTGCCAGCTCAGAATTGCTCCTGGACAAATATTGGTAAAATAAGCCAGTAGAAATGCTGAATGTCTGGTTGGACCAGGATGTTACCTAAGGGAAATAAGAGGTATGAGCTGCATGTTTTAGGTATGGTCTTTGTCATCGTGATAAACATTTGCATAATGTTTCTGGTGGAGTAAGAAGACAAAAGGAAGTTAGTATGTACTCACTAGTATGACCATATTAAATATCTAGAAATAAACGGGGCAGTATTAGAAAAATAAACAATTTAGAGCTCTTCTTTATTCAACTTCGGGTTTTTAAGTTGAATTTCAAAGGTACAATTACAGCAAACCACAGCTAAGTTATAAGCTGTAATGAATAGGGTCATAGCTATGAATTTTCAGTTTGTTCTCCCAAGAAGAAAGACTGAAGTGTGAAGAACAGATTGAAGAATTAGCAAATGATGATTTATCTCATCTTGTTTTTCCAAAATGCCTCCCATAAGTAGCAGTCATCACAATTTAGGATATAGTGGACTTACCAAGATTGAACTAATTTTAGCAGATATTGCATATAGAAACTTCTTGTAAGAACTTGTAGGATTTATACAATTCTGCTATTCAAACTTTCATTTGAAATAAATGTATCTTTGTTTATTGAGATAGGTCATGATATAGTGCTCTTAATGCACTTAGAATGGTTTATTAAAGTCAATTCTCAGTATACAATAATTTCTTCTTAATTTGAACCGGGTCAGTGTGGTCAGATGAGGCACATCAAGGCTGAGAATCAGGAGACTTCCCTTTCCCATTTTAAAAAAACTCACCTCACAACCCCAAACCCAAAACCCTACTGTGTGCGTTGGGTTGTTATTTATTTTCCAGGAGTGGTCTTAAATGGGCTCTGTTGCTTTCAAATCTTATTTGTTATTCTGGCCACCACCATTTGTCAAATCCCTTGAAAGTTTTGAGTTTTTCAGTGCAATGATACACTACTTGAAGTTGTGGTTTCACTTTCATGTTTCATGTGGCAATTCTTACGTTTTTTTAGAAGTATATGTTGGGTTAAATCAGAAATGCTACTTGACCAAAATAGTTCCAGGTACAGTATTGCCAACTTTCTTGAAATAGAACAGTATTCCCTTCTCTTTCACAACTATGTTCATTAATAAGTTTAAATGAATTTGCATTAGGTTAAACTGCATGTCTATATACACATACACTGCATATGTGATTCGTGGTGAGCAAATATTTTGTGGCTACTTAATTTCTGACTACAAAGTTCTGATAATATTAGATTTGGGCTTGCTGTGCATAAAGTGTGTCAAACTTCAGCTACAGACCAGGGGGTGAAGTTGGTCAATTTAATTCCCCAAGATCTAAAGAAGGTCGGTATCATTTCATATAGCCCTGGCAGAGCAGATCATTACCAGACACAAATCTGTTCGTTACATGCCGAGGGTTTATAGCAAAATAAATAGACTGTCATCATAAGTTCAGAAAATTGTGTGTTCGACCCACGATAATGTGTAAAGGGCGTTTAATAGAGTTCAGCATTTATTCGTTATCTATATGCGGACAGAGACGGCGGTAGCGTTATCAGCTTTTTAAAAAAAATTCGGTAGTTTTCTCTGTCACGTGACGTGCCTCAGACACACACACACACACACACACACACACACACTCGCACACCCCATCTCGCTCTCTGCGGCGCAGTTTTGATTTTAGTCACAGCAGAAGGCTTAGCCACAAGAGATTCCACTGGTTCAAACCAGCGTAAACCAGATTATTATTTTTTTTTAGCCTACAAAGGAACAGATTACCTCTTGTATCGAATTCCGTATTGCAAAAAAATAAAAATCTTTGTTTCAAAAATATGCTGATTACCATAATGTAAAATGGTGGCTGCAGACAGAGTAGTGCTGTTTACAGTTGAGCGGTGAGCATAATAAAAATAATGTTTTAAAACAGAAAAGTAAAGGTAATGCATTTTCATCAAGAGCATTGTTAAATGGGGGAAAAATACATCTTTTGTGAATTTGAATGAATATCTTTCAGCCAATGTTAAAAAAAAAAAAAAAAAACAAAACCAAAGCCCTCTCCCATTACTTAGCTTAGCTGCAAATCCCATGCAGAGCTTAAATTCAGCCATGCAGCACAAACCAGATAGAACATTTTTGTTTGGGACCTATTGAAAAAACAAATGTGCAGCATTTGAAATCTCTCATTGATTATAGCAGGGTGGCATGGCCAAACAGGCTCTATTGCGGGAGAGTAGTTTTAAACTTTGGCCCTTTAAGTATCATAGTCAACTGAAGAATGGTGGCCTCAGAAAGAAAAGAGAGCTATGTGATCAACTCCCAGATCGTCTCTTTCTAAAGAACCTTACTGTTTGCCTTTTTGGGGAAAAAAGGGGGGGAAGGTCTGGAGAAAGAGCCCAATTTATGATAGGCCAAGCACTTGAATTTAAGCGCCAGTTTGGCAGACAATGCAGGTTTTTTTTATAGCAAATTCTAGCAAAGTTCTTTTAGCTACGTACTGAAGAGCCGTTTCGGTTTAAGTCGGTGTAGTAGTAGCCCTCCTAATTACATCTCGTTAGAGTCTTGTTGTCCATTTTGGGAACGGGGTGAGGCATACGTTCCGGTTTAGACGAGCCATGTGAAACAATAGAGAATAATGGAGGTTCTTTTGTTTCCTTCATGCTGACGAGACTTTATTGGTAGTAAACATTCTCAGTTTACACACGTGTTGAAAATTAGTGTTATGAAACTGTAGATGAAGTATCAGCATAAACTGAGATAATGATGTAGCTGTTGTAATTTCGAATTCAACTGGAATGGTGAGAGAACTGTAATTTTTTCATAAAGAGCTACCCTTATACAGACATTTGTTGTGAGTAATTATACGTTTTGTTCCAGTACAAATAATTTATCTATCTCTCTAAGGGGAGAGCTTATTACAACATAGCTTGATAATCAGACTGGGGTTTTATTTAGTTTTATAGTAAACCTGCCAGAGCAATATTACTAATAGTGTTAGATTGTGTTGATTTACGAGCATAAATTCATAATTATAAATGTATGTACTCTATAAGTATACACACACACTTTGTGTGTGTATATACATACACTGTGTAGTGGTCTAGGGTTAAAAACCTGGAATGGGTCTTTTCTGAGGGAAATGTGTTTCATGCTGCTCCCTATTCCTGTGTCTATTTTTCAATATGCTACGCAATAAATAATAATTCTGAATCATTTGACTAAGTTGCTTCTTTTTTTTTTAACTGGAAAAAAAAAACCATATGAGGTTCAATAATAAAATTAGATAATATAGTCACATTAGAACTCAGGTATATAAAAATTGAAATACCGGTTACATGCTATAAAGATGCAGTCTTCTATTAATAAGTTAGATCTGCTAGTAAAATAAGAATCAGTTGTCACAACTAAAATATACAGAAAACATTCTAAAAACTTGTATATACAAAACCAATTCAGCTGTACAATCTTCGAAGAGAGGAATAGTAAACTTGTTTTTTTCTTTATAATATAGACTTCTATGCAGTCATTCCCCTTTATTTCATGATGGTGTCTTAGATGTGGTTTAAAAGAGAATTTCACACTATTCTCTTTGTTTAATGTGACAGTGTGAGAAAGTGATCTTTATTCGTTCAAAAAACTCTGCATGTAGTCTATGTTTAGGTTCTTTTAATGTGTTTGTCTGTGATTTTTAAATGCTAAACATGTAAACAGATAAATTGTCAATGTTAATTCTGTATCCTGTCACACAACTGATCTTTCTTTCCTGCCATTTCTTTCCTTTTTATCTTTTTTGTGCATTCATGTTGCAGTTGATAAAATTACGTGAAGAGGTGAGTACTTTCTTGCTTTTTGTTGTCTAGCTTTCCCTTTAAAGCTGAGTTTCTAAATCTGAAGTAGATCTTTTTGTTCATTGTTGCAGGGAAATCTACACAAAGCAAAAATATTGATTACATTGCTTTAAAATATTCACTGTTGTGCCTCTTTTTCCCTAATAATTGTATACTTACATAGGAATCTCTAGATCAAACCTTAGAAATTAACATTCTTTGATAGTGGAAATTTTTTTTAAAGACACTAGAAAAAGAAGGGGGGAAAAAAACCCCGATTATTTGATCTCTGCTAGAATACCATGATCAAATCAGGTATAGTAATAACAGTGTTTGCATCACAAAATCTTTGATAGGGTAAATACATTTATACACTGGTATTGAAAGTGAAAGCATTGCTTTGGTAAAAACCTGTACTGAAACACTGTAAAAATTACACACTATTTCACAATGTTTTGAGTTTGCTGTGAGGTATTCATGTAGCTTATGTATTATATTGGATATTGTATACCCACTGAAAATACAGTACAGGTAGAGCTACGCACACATATCAATATTTATTATTTATTTGTGGCTGCTGTAGATCTGTAGGTGTAACACTAGAGATCAGTATTCCAGAACACCTTTCTTCCAGTTGTAAAATGACTCATAAATATTTAGAGAGAGAAGCCTGTTTTAATGGCCAGTTCCTCAAATGTTTCAGTACATTTTCTGAAATTAATCTCCTCTGTTACTTACTGCTGTAGCAAAGCAGGTATCTGAACTGCTTTTTTTAATTATTTCCCAGTAGCCACCAAAAAGAAGGTCTCAGTAAAGACAAGATTGCTTATAGGTCACATTTATGAAGGGTTTCATATGGAGAGTTTGAACCAGTGAAGTATTTGAATAAATAAATTTAGAAGCACAAGTATTTTAATGTCACATATTTGTCTGGTATCTTCTTTTTGAAACATGTGCCCAGACATATCTGTAATGAATACTGAGCTCTGCAGGAAAGGATTTGTACGTTTTAGAAATGGTGATGACAAAGAATTGTAAAGTAACCAGATTAAGGACAATTACAGAGAATTCTTAAAAACAGTAAGATATATGTGATATAAAGATTCTTTTACTAGTTCCCGGAATGTTTTATTTTTCCGTCTTCTTGTGGAGCCGATATTAATATATTAAAGCTACAGTTAACAAAAAAAAAAATTTAAACAAAATAAACATGTAACCCCATGAAAGCCCTCCCACCACTGCTGAGCTCCCCTCCCCAATAGTCCCAGGATTTAAAGAGATGACAATATTGTTGCGTGGGTTTGTGTAGCCTGATTTCTGAGATTGTTCAGAAGAACAAGGTTCATTTGCTCCCTTTAACAATACCTGCACATCTGCTCCTGTGCTTTTGTAAAAGAATGTAGTAGGATCTTTTTTGCTCGCAAACATAGATTATGGCGTTATAAAAATATGGATTCTTTATTTGTAAATTTACTCTGCAAATTTAATTGGATATAGAGAACAAAGCTGCTACTTAACTACTGTTCTATTTGAAATTACTATGAAGGCAAATAAGAAAATTTAGGATGTTATTGCAAAGGGCTACAACTTGGGAGCTGTATTGAACCCAGTCATACCTTTTGGAGCTTATGTTAGCTGCCTCAAAATTTTGACAATGATTTTGGTAATTTTCTTTGTTGCTTTTCTTTGCTGTCCTCATAAGTTGCTTTTTCCTCTCTCTGCTTATTGCAAGAGCAACAGCAAATGGAACTAAATAAAGGGATTTGTTATTTTGTCTAGATCAAAATTGTACAGATTGAGAGAGAAATAATTTTAAAAAACAATTGTTAGCGTTCTGTTCTCTGCACTCAGGTACACTATGTGTTGGCTGGGTTGTAATTGCGTTGGTGTTTTTATACCCAATGCAAAATGCACATTAAAGTTTTAATGAAGGCTAGTACAGTGACTCAGGCATAATTCTTAACTCGTCACATAATGAAACATCAAGGCATCCC